>VBSM01000316.1:1445870-1460474 GCA_008086735.1 Cheirogaleus medius
GTTCCAGTAGCAAATGCCAAGACAGCAGCCTTTCACACATGGCTCTACCAGCTCCCATTCCGCCTGGGGTTCCGCCTCCCTCCCTGAACCCCGGTGAAGTTGTCTTTGAGATTTCAGCTCCACTTCTGCTTGAAACTAGGTCAGTTCCATCCTCTCTTCCCCGTAGCAGCCCACACCTCTCCTTTACGACACGGAGCACGGTTGCAAGTTTCCATTTATTTGTGGGATTATATAAAGACCAGCTGCCTCCTCCATCTGACCACAGCTCCTTGAGAACAAGGGCGGTGTCTGCCGCACCCTTGCTGTGGCCACGTTGCGTGCGTCCACCTAACGTAATATTTGCAGGTCGTCGGAGCATTGGAAAGACCTGTTCACAGCCAAGGCGGTCTGTTGCGTTTTGCAAGAAAAGAGCAATGTGGCAGAGATAGAACAACGTGAAGGGAAGGTTCACGATTCGAGTTTCACTCATGCTTTTATTCCATGTGCCTATTGCAGAGTGGGTGCTTACTGCATTAAGTTCAGTGAATGACCGAACAAATTGAGACACCTACGCTCCATCGCTGGCTATTGATACAGCTCTGCTCTGCAGTCTCTGGGGGCAGGAGTGGGCCTGGGTTTGGTGATTTGGGCAAATCATTTCACCTCCCTAAAGTCTCCATTCCCTCATCCGAAAAACGGTGACCCGTGACATCTTCCTTCCAGGACCGCATTTATTGAGAGAGATACCGGACGCAGACAGACACTCATCACGTCTGATGAGGAGGCAATTGTTGTCCTGGCATTTGCGCAGATTCCTAAGCAGGATTGAATGGCCCCACTCTCGTTGAACTCACTCCGATCTCTCATATCCGTGCTACTCTTGATGGAGAACGCACCAGGCTTTCGACCGTGTCAGATCGGAGCTGGCTGCCACGGTTACGCCTGTGTCAGCTTTTTCCATTATAAAGTCCTATTTTCGGGATCTCAGTGTGTGAGTGGAGACGCTGTGGCTTCATCATTTTCTGTAATTGCTGTGAGCCACCACCTCCCTCTATGTGAAATTTCACATATTTCACTGGTCAGAACAACAACAAAGAAACCACATGTCATTGATCAGTGCTGTTGTATTCCATTTGGGAGTGCAGCATTTTAAAAATAAATTATAGAATAGTCCTGTAACAGGATATGGGCAAGAAAGGCATGTTCAGAATCCACAAGCATGTCAGCTCCCTCCCCCAGCTGACGGGACTAATGCAATTCACATCTTACAGGTGATTCCGGCGGATGCTAATTTCATCCATAATTCTTTTGGCAGAGTCCGCGTTTGTGTTTAATTAGCTAAATGACTCGAGCCATCCAATTCTTGTTGCTATTAATGTAGCACAATTAGAGCACACGGTCGCCATGGAAACCGCTGGCTCCATCATAATTCCTAAAGCAAGGGTGGCTCCGTTTTGAGCCCGTCCAATTCTCAACTCTCCGCGGCAGCATACGTTTGCGGTGATCGCCACACTGGGATTTGGTCACTCCGGAACGTGATGCGTAGTAGTAGCTCCTCATCTCGAACGAATGTCATTATGAGGAGTCTGCCATTCACGGATGTTTGCCAGGTTCCAGTTGTTCCTGTGTTGCTCGTATTTATGTTCAATTAGGGAGAGATTGCAGTCCATAAAGATAGATAGGAATTCACTGTGTGTGTGTAGGGGAGGAATGCATGCCTTTTTCCATAGTAGGAAAAGGAGAAGATAAAAATCTGCGTTGGGCTAAAACAGTGACAACCTCGAAGTTCGTGATTCCCCTCCTGCCCTAAGATGGGTTTTTCTCCTCACTCCCCTGTGGCAAGAATATTGGTTTCACTAAATTTCCCCACCAGGGTCTGCTCCTCCGCTGGAAAGAAAAGAGAGAGACGCTGTTGGAATTCCGGCCAAGGCTGCTCTAATATGACAAGCGAGAAGATGGAGTCTGGTGTCCCCAAACGAGAGTTGCTAAATGGCAGTTTACAATTTGGGCCATTTTGAAGCAATTTCTGTGCTCCATAACCGGACATAAAAATGAAGAGAAAGGTAACACGTACCATTTCTCCACCAGCAAATAAAAGTCATTTTGGAAATAAAGCCACATATGTATATTTCTAGGTGCCCCATATGTAATAACGGTGCTGGGCCCAAGTGCCCTGCTGTAAACATAACTTGAGGCTGATACAGATACAAGATGAGTACTGCAATCCTCCTCGTTTCCTATCGCTTCTTTTCGGAAAATAAACTATGGTTCTAAGTCAGTAATTCACTTAAATATTAAGCAGTCACTTAATATTTAATCTTCCTAAAATCTTAAAACATCACCCTCTTTCCCCAACATGTGTGGTATTTTAGCTGAGCACACAGATAAAATATTTTACTCACCAGATAAAATAGTGGACACTCCGTTAAATTCCACAGAAACAACAAATGCATTTTTTTAGTATAAGTGTGCCCCAAATAGTGCATATTTTATACCAAAAGTTACTCATAGTTTATCTAAAATTAAAATTTAACTGGGTATCCTGTATTTTCATTCGCTACATTTGGCAACTCTAGAAGCAAAATTTTTGTGCAGATAATGTTTCTTTTTGTGCAGATAATGTTTCTTTCCGTCCTGAAACACTGGTCATGGGTGTTCAAGGTTCTCGCTCCTCTTCTTCTTCATACCAGTGGCGAATACTCAGCTCCCCCCTCGGAGGCTAGGCAAGTGAGGGGGGTGGGCAGTGAGACTTGGGGAAAGTATTTCTCCCTAGGGAGCATCTAATAAAAAGTTGAGCTTTTAAAATCCAGCTTGAGGCTGAGCGCGGTGGCTCACACCTGTAATCCTAGCACCCTGGGAGGCCGAGGCAGGAGGATCGCTCAAGGTCAGGAGTTCGAAACCAGCCTGAGCAAGAGCCAGACCCTGTCTCTACTAAAAATAGAAAGAAATTAATTGACCGACTAAAAATAAATAGAAAAATTAGCCGGGCGTGGTGGCACATGCCTGTAGTCCCAGCTACTCGGGAGTCTGAGGCAGGAGGATCGCTTGAGCCCAGGAGTTGGAGGTTGCTGTGAGCTAGGCTGACACCATGGCACTCTCTCTAGCCTGGGCAACAAAGTGAGACTCTGTCTAAAAAAGAAAAAAAGAAAATAAATAGAATAAAATCCACCTTGAGTAGGCCCTCTACCCTGAGGCCGTCTGTAAGTAGGAGCATGTTTCACAGACAGACTTGCTCTCTTCAAAATAGATCTCTCGATACCTCCACATCTGCTGCTCTTGCTCAGAAGACATAAGGAAAACAAGGCAGCTGACGACGATCCTTGCAGGACTGACCTCTCTACAGCTTTTGAAGTCACCTCTACAGTTTGCATTTCGTTCCAAACATGAACTGGCTGCATTAAGTCATACTTTTTAGCAAATAAGTCTTGGGTGTCTTGGTCTTCTTGGCTCAATGTCCTGAGACCAGGCAGGTCTTTCCACGCAAAGGCCAATGTTTTCCTGAAATCCAACCGTTTCTTCCCAACCTGTAAGTGCACACACACGAGCTGGCTCACAACCACTGCACTGTCCGGTTCAGACTTTTATTGACGCCTGACATTTGAGTAATGTCTCGATCCCTCAATTTCATCAGTTGAGGCCAATTTAGTCTTCACATTATGTTGATAACCTAAATTGTTGGCAGGCGCTGTGTCACCACTGGAGACAAGAAACTTGTCTTTAAATTACACTTAATTACCTTCATTAAGTGTTACAGCATTCCGTGACACGTATTTGCAAAGTGGGCCGACTAAAATAAGCCTGGTGCATCTCATTTCCCGAGCATCCCGGGGTTCTTTCCGCCTCTGTCCTGTCTCAATTGTTCTCTGCAGCATGTTGGTCGAAGGAAAAAACTACCCACACACTTCTCCAGGGGGAAAATATGACCGTTTTCTGAAAATAAATCCTTTTTTGTAATGGTACACCTTTGATGATAAAGACTTTTATAAAGTAAGACTTACTACCGTGTTTCCCCGAAAATAAGACCTACCCATAAAACAAGCCCTAGCAGGATTTCTAAGCATTTGCACAATAGAAGCCCCACCCCGAAAATAAGCCCTAGTGAGGGGCGTGGCTACGCAGCGCATCTGCACAACCCATGCATTTCCTCACCGAGCGGTCAAGAACATGAGCAGCCCTTCTCATCTGCCCCATGAGAGCTCTATGGCTCGACAGGAGAGATTGGGGCCAATGGTTCTAAAGGAAATAGAGTCGCAAGACATTCAGGATGGAATTCAGGGTTTGGAGAGTTATGATGATGTTCCAGAAGAAGACGACGTCACTATATTTGAATAAATGTAGATGGTTGTATCGTACTTAAAAAAAAAATCACACATCCCCTGAAAATAAGCCCTAGGGTGTCTTCTTGAGGAAAAATAAATATAAGACCCTGTCTTATTTTCAGGGAAACACGGTACAGATTTGCATTCTCCTAACAAGACGAAAAGCCAGCAATTTCTACTTGCAGATCAGTGCCCAAGGTCAAGAGCAGTGGGTTTTCTGCATGACCAGCAGGAAGCAACTGTGGGCAGGTCCAGCCCACTGTGACCGGCACCCTTTACGGTGTGTTCTCCTAAAGGAGGGAGCTGATCAAGCCCTCCTTTGACAGCTCCCGGGAAAGAGATGTGGCTTTGTGTTGGCTAATCATGCCAGGGATTCTAGGTTATAGTCAAAATAGACTTTTCAAGAGAATATTCAACCAGAGTCAATTTAATAGAGTCTGCTCTTACTTAATTTGTGATGATTGGGTTACGTAAAGTCACCACTAGCAACAGAAGATAAACTACCATTAGCTAAACAAACAAGCAAGCAAGCAAGTTGTACTGATCCTTGTCTCTGGACACATTCCCTAAACCTTTGTCTTGGCATTTAGGCACATAATCTTGATTGCTAGCAATATTTTTGGCTAGCTAGACCCAGTATTTTCCTTCTAACAAACCCTTCAACGGCGGTGACTATATGCCATGCCAATTCCAAAGGTGAAAGCGCTTTCTAAATATCAACTCATTCAGTGATCACGCCAACCCCACCTACCATTATTTCCCCATTTTACAGATGAAGAAACTGAGGCCAGAAAGATGATGTGACTTGTTCAGAATTAACCTCCCCCCCAGCTCCTTCATGCAGAGAGAAATTTTATTTCTTGGCTTCAAATAAAATGAAAGAAAAAAAATCGAAGTAATCATTTCAACCAACGGTTATTAAGCACTTGTTTGCTTGCCTCTGAGCTAAGCATTATTCATTCTTATCTTCAACGATTCTGTGCTATGGGTATTTGTAACCTCCCCCCTTTCTAACTTCCTATATGAAAACTCTAAGGCACAAGAGGGCTTAAAAGATTTGCCCAGGGTCAAGGTCTAAATTGGCATCTAGGCACGAAAATCCAGGACCAGAACTCTTAGCTGCAACATTTGGAGCTCTTCCCTCCATGCTGCTCTGAGCTACTTATTGCTGAATTGAAATGTATCAATCCCGTCCACTCTGTCTTTGAGGAGTTTTCTGTTTCATTTATTTCCTCTCCTTAGTGTATATGCTGTTTGCCTTACTTGCAGGAATTCTTCATATGCTGTTTCAAAACAGTATTTTGTGCATTCTGTCAATATTTTGCCTTATAGCTCCTGGATTATTGCTTTTCTTAGAAAGTTCTTCTCATTCTAGTATTTTTCAACTTTATAATTTATGAGTTTCTTCCCTTTAACTTGAGCTGTTTTATCTAGTTAAAATTCCCTTTTTGTGCAAGGCGTGAAGTATGGGTTGAAATTTTTTTTCCCTTCCCATAATGGTTATCCAACTTGCCCTCCAACATTATACATTAAGCAAAAACCTTAGCGTCATGATTTGCAATGGCACTTTCATTATAAACCAAACTTTCCCATAGGTGAATACATGAGTCTGATTCTGTGCCCTCTGTTCTGTTCTACCAAGCTATCTACCCATCCTCACGCCAACACGACAGCCTTTTAATCATGCCAGCTTTGATGTATGTTGCCATGTAATATGGTAAGTCACTAATACTATTTTCCAAATTTGTCTTTTTTTTTTTTTTTTTTAAGAGACAGGGTCTTGATCTGTCACCCAGGCTGGAGTGCAGTGGCACAATCATAGCTCACCGCAGCCTCAAACTCCTGGCCTTAAGCAATCCTCCTGCCTCAGCCTCCCAGAATGCTGGGACTACAGGCATGTCCCACCATGCCCAGCTAACTTTTCTATTTTATGTAGACACAGGGTCTTGCTATGTTGCCCAGGCTGTTCTTGAACTCCTGGCCTCTAGGGATTCTCCTGCCTTGACCTCCCAGATTTCTGGGATTACAGGCATGAGCCACGGTGCCTTTATTATCCATTTTCTTCTTCAAGATTAATTTCAGAATCAGTTTATCTAACTCCATTGCAATTCTTACCAGAATTACATTGACTCTATATATTAATTTGGACTCAAACATCATCTTTCCATCCAGAAAGCATATCTGTCAATTCATTAAGCATTTTCTTCCTGAAATTTTTTAGGTTTCTCTTCCTGAAGTCGTTAATTCTGACAGTAAAATTGAAGTAAAAAGGCAAGGTTCTAAATTAATCAGTGCTTTTAATTAGTCAGTAATTTTAGGAGTTTCCATTGTTATGATCAAAAGATTTTTGAGGCCTTTTTATATGTCTTGCCTACTCCTTAAAAAGTTTATTGTAATATAAAAACGGAGGAGAAACCACCTATACCCATTTGATAAGGAAAGCAAAAATACAGAAAATGCTGCCTGATTCAGTAGTGAAAGAATGAACACTAGATTGTTGTAGCAGCAAAGCTCGGTGTGGCTGGAGTCATGAAGGATAGCTGTGTAGACAGAGAATGGGGAAATTAGCTGGGTCCTAATAAACCTACAGAAAGTTTTAAGCAGTGAGTGAAATCACCCCAGCATTAGCTAGACCACATGCAACATGTATTCTGGGCTAGCATCCTGATATTCGTAGTTGCAAGAGAGAGAGAGTCTGTGTTAGGTATAACAAACACATGAAACATAGATTTATGTACTCAAAAATATTCTAAGCTGTAAAGAAAAATTGTTTGGACGAGGGGCAGCGGGGTACATTTAGTGTTGAAAGAGCTGTAGGGTTTTCACTTAAGAAGCTTTGAAAATGTTTGTGAAATGTTGCCAGCAGTAAATTCCATTAGCATTAAGACATCGTATTTTCCACTTAGAAAGGAAACATTTTATTTAATCTTTGCATAAAGTAATATCTAAATAGAGCATCGTTAAAAATCGCATTTCAGGACACTTTTCGTAGCATACTACCTGCTTCAGATCAACCTTTCTGCTGAGGACAATGCTTCAAGGCATCGAAGAGTTAGCAAGGTAGAGGAGTATCACAGGGAAGATATCCCAAGACAAAAGAAAAACAAAATCAGAGAGAGGTAAGTTTGATATATTTTGGGCAGTCTCTTCCCCTTATCCCTTCTATTTTGTTTTTCCCTAAGAGTCGTCTGCTTATTCCCAAAAACCTCGTATAATTCAGGCCTTGGTTTGAAACCTTGAAGGCCCATAATCTGTGAATCAGTACTGCACGGAAATACGCCCTCATGAAGACTTGCTTAGAAGCAACAGTCAATCTTATCTAGGGAAAATATTATTATCTACTACCTCAAATTATCTGTAGAATTTGTTTTATACAGTATTCAGTAGTTATTAATTATTAGGTATTCAAGGTAATGTAATTGAAAAAAATGGCAAAAAATCCAGAATTTAGTGTATAGGTTTAATGGCAGGTCACAGCAGAGCGCAAGAGAAAATGGATGAACTACAAGATTGAACAGGAAAAAATGACCCAAAAGAGAAATGTACGGAAATTTATGAGATAAAGTAAAATATTCTAATTTACCTAAACTAGAAAGACATTTGCCCTTGTTGCTGAGGCAAACGTAAACATTCTGCAACTTCTAGAGGAAAATACCTATTTGTATATTGAGAAGATGTGGACATTTTCTTCTACATTTCCCTGCCCTGGGAGAAGCGGTGCCTTATGTTTATTTTCTGAGTGTCAGGGATGAATAATGCCACATATTTAGAGTGTTCATCAAAAGCCCAGCCACCATCTGGGCTAAAATCTACCTGCCTTTACAAACGTTTTGTCAGCTATAATTGAATCTTGTTGAAATATGCATGACATATGTATATTATGGTTGGAATTTTGAATGCATAGACTAAATCTTATCTAGCACTTTGAGGACAGCAATGGAGGGAAATCTTTTATTGATAAAATAAAACAAACACTTTTACTATTTATACACCTTTACTATCTAAGTAAAACCTCATGAATCTGGTGGCCACTAATTCCAAATTCACATCCATTCAGAACAAGTGAAACGGGCGGAATTTAATTTGGCTTCTGAAGTGTATTTCCTAAGCAAACCCAAAGGGTGAATACATTGGGAGATCATTTTAAACGTCTTTACATCCCATAAATATGTTAAAAAAAAGATTTTGAAACACAAATTATATATTCATGTTGCTGATAATTATATGTTCATATTATCAGTTCATTAAAGCAGCTCATTAGTTTACTCTGAAAGAGTAATTGGTTCAAGTTACTATGAATAGTTAAAAGACATTAAATACCGCTTACTTCAAGATAAGCAATGGATCTCTTGCTGAATCTAACTGGTCCTCCCCACAAAGGAATTCAAATTCATGCAGTTTTACCGAAGCTGTCTTTTAGCCCACGTAAACTACTTTCTCTCCTCTAAATCTAAGTCTTGCCAGATAGTAACAAATCCGAATGGCCATTTCCCAAATCTTCACTGGTTGTCTTTCCAAGGTCCCTTTTGCTCTTCATCCCAATCCTTCCCTCTGATGCCGCACGGAGAAGTCTGAGCTTCCGCGTCAGGGCATGTATGAAGACAGTTACTACGTCTCTTCGGGCTGTCTTATCTTCTCTAAGTTAAACATATCCCATTTCCTCCCTGAGTTAGAGCTTCGTGTTTCCCTGGTCCTCTTGAACTCGGCCGCTCACTCTAAACCCAGACCTACCCTCATTCCAATAGCTCGCAACGGTTTCAGCCCAGAGTTCCCTCCTTAAAGGCAAAGGCTCACCTTTGACCTCTGCCCATCCTAGGCCGGAGCGTGGCATATAAAAGGCATATTCTCCAATGCTTTTAAGCACTTTATATTATCTCAATTTGATTCTGAAAACAAACTCAAGGAAGTAACTACTATTATTGTCACACCCATCTTCCAGATGAATAAACTGAGATGCAGAGTAGTTTAAGAAGCCTGACTAAGGGCATGCATACAACCCAAGAGTGGTGAGCTAGTATAGAAACCCTTAAATTCTGGCATCCCTGCCCCTAACTGCTAGGCTCTGCTCTAACCATCCTACCATGCTGCTATTATTAATACCGTGACTACAGAATTATCACTCAAGACTTTAAGAAGGGCATGGAGAAGGCATATACTGTGTTTCCCTGAAAATAAGACCTCCCCATAAAATAAGCCCTAGCAGGATTTCTAAGCATTTGCACAATAGAAGCCCCACCCCGAAAATAAGACCTAGCGATGGGCGTGACTACGCAGCGCATCTGCACAACCCATGCATTTCGTTGCAGAGTGGTCAAGAAGACGAGCAGCCCTTCTCATCTGCCCCATGAGAGCTCTAGTGCTCGACAGGAGAGATTGGGGCCCACGGTTCTAAAGGAAACAGAGTCGCAAGAAATTCAGGATGGAATTCGGGGTTTGGAGAGTGATGATGATGTTCCAGAAGAAGACGACTTCACTATATTTGAATAAATGTAGGTTGTTGTACCGCTCTTAAAAAAAATAGCACATCCCCTGAAACTAAGCCCTAGGGTGTCTTCTTGAGGAAACATAAATACAAGACCCTGTCGTATTTTCGGGGAAACACGGTAGCAACGCCACACTAATAGAGGAATCTGAGAGGTCAAAAACCTGCAAGGTAACAAAAGCTTGGGTTAAAATTCCAAGCTATTGATTTTTAGTTCAAAGTTCTTCCTATAATATTCTTCATGAGAATTGTGAAGTTTTACAAATTTGTTCACGGTTGTTTATTTTTATTTATGATTTTGGTATTATCATACCATCTCCAATTATCTCCAAAGTTCCACACCTCTAGACTTCTCTTTTGCAAGACAGAGCTGTGCACGTCTACCTTTGATGGGCACATGCAGATCATCTGGGGATCTTGCCAATATGCAGATTCCAATTCAGTAGGTCTAGGTGTAGCCAGAGACTCTGCAATGCTGCCCAATGCTGCTGATCCTTTGGGTCCGTGGGTCAAATCTAATGAGTAAGGACAAAGCTGTTCTCATTCTTTGGGGTCCAGCTTCCATTTCCAGTCACTGGGAGGCTTGACTTCAGCAAAGGCCCCTTTTCAGCACCATTAAGTCTATGACAATTTTACTTGTTTCTCTCTGGCCTCTCTCTTCTAATTTCGTTATCTCCGTGGCTGACTTCCCAGGCAGACAGGCGTGATTGCAATAGATGTGTTAGGCTGGAGAAGGCCAATGCTGCCGATATGTACCTCCTCCTCCCTGAGGCTCAGTTTTCTTATGTGCAAAATGCAAATAACCCCTCGACCACCCAAGGGGGTGGAAAGGATGCTTCACGATACTATTTACACTTGGGCCGGGAGCGGTGGCTCACACTTGTAACCCTAGCACTCTGGGAGGCCGAGACGGGAGGATCGCTCAAGGTCAGGAGTTCGAGACCAGCCTGAGCAAGACCGAGACCCCGTCTCTACTAAAAATAGAAAGAAATTAATTGGCCAACTAAAAATACATAGAAAAAATTAGCTGGGCATGGTGGCACATGCCTGTAGTCCCAGCTACTTGGGAGGCTGAGGCAGGAGAATCACTTGAGCCCAGGAGTTGGAGGTTGCTGTGAGCGAGGCTGACGCCACGGCACTCTAGCCCAGGCAACAGAGTGAGACTCTGTCTCAAAAAAAAAAAAAAAAAGATAGTGTTTACACTAGGGACCAGTGTAGACAATCAGCAGATACTAGTTTCTATCCCCTCTCCACGACCACCACTCTCAAATAAGTTACAGATGCAATCACATCACTTGCCTTCTGAGAAATTGCCTAGAGGTTGTAAGTATTTGCAATAAAGTCCAACATACTCATTATCATTACTGGGAGTATGCAGGGTTCTCTTTCACTATGATACTCAGAACCAAGATGTTTCTCCTTACTCTTTAAGTCAGCAGTAGGGGATCAGAATATGCACAGCCATGTAAAGAGGGGGTGGACCACACCCAGAAGACAGAGGCCAAAAAAGGGCTTATTGGGCCAAAAGACCTAAAGGAAGAATGTGGTCATCAGAGAGGGTTTGGTTTGCCAGGGAATCTTAAAGCACCATCTAAGAACCATGTGCTGATATGTCTGGCTCTCCCAGCAAGAGCATCCTGGCTCAGGAAGGAGAGTTACTAGGTTGACTCACCTGAAGTCCTTAACCGTGCATCCCTGAAACTCCTCACCGTTATTTTTCTCGTAATAGGAAAGAGAACGTAACAATTACTCTGAAATGGATGTGCTGGTTCCACGGGCAGTTCTGTTTCACGCTGCAGATGGAAGCTCTGCTATTTCGGTTTTTACATATCAGTCTAACGGGTTTGGATAATGCGGGTGGACCTGTCACAAGGTGGTAAGTGAGTCAGGGGATCACAGGGTTTACATAAGCAGATGCAACTTCATCCTCACACGAGTCCTCTGGAGCTGACAAAGCAAGACACTGTGACCTACGGTGACCTGGTGGGCAAGGAATGTGAAAGGTGGAGAGCCACTCACCATAGGTCAGTCATGGAGGGCTTCTCTGAGGAGGTGGGCCTTTGTGCTCAGACTAGAAGTATGGGAAGTGCTGAAGAAAGAGTGTTATGTATGTGTTTTTTTTTTTTTTTTTTTTTTGAGACAGAGTCTCCCTCTGTTGCCCAGGCTAGAGTGCCGTGGCGTTAGCCTAGCGCACAGCAACCTCAAAGTCCTGGGCTCAAGCCATCCTCTTGCCTCAGCCTCCCGAGTAGCTGGGACTACAGGCATGCGCCACCATGCCCGGCTAATTTTTTCTAGATATATTTTTAGTTGGCCAATTCATTTCTTTCTATTTTTAGTAGAGACGGGGTCTCGCTCTTGCTCAGGCTGGTTTCAAACTCCTGACCTTGAGCGATCCTCCCGCCTCGGCCTCCCAGAGTGCTAGGATGACAGGCGTGAGCCACCGCGCCCGGCCAGCGTTCTGTATTGAGTAGGGTGTTGTATCAAGGTAGCTAAAGTACTGATACAATAGGGGATGACCATCCTGTGTCCCAAGAATAGAAAGAGAAAGCTTGGGAAGAAGGGCTACAGAAGATGTGACAACACACTGGACTAGGTTGCTTAGAAGAGAGAGAGGGACCAACTCATGGGCGGCCTTGCAGTCTCTGAAAGTCTAGACTTCAGTAAGAGCAGTGGGAGCAACAGGGAGCCACTGGAAGTTTTAGTTAGGTAAAAATATAATCCTTTTGATTAAAAAAACTCACATTTCTGTGTGGACAAGAGAGCATGAAACTGAGGATGGAGATGGAGATGGTCAGAGGGGTGAGGAGGGATGGAGGTCTGGCCCGGTGGTAGCCATGGGGACAGGGAGAGCAGGGACGATGACAGAGATACTCTGGAGGAGGAACTTGGTCAAAGGCCATTTCTTCCTCCATAAAGAATCTTCTGCACCCCACGCTTCCTCCCTAAATTCCCTGTTTCTTTCTCACTGCCCATAATTCCTTCCTCTGTGTATCATAGTTCACTGTTCTCCCTTCTCTACCAGATTATAGGGCTGCTGATACAATAAGACAGTGGTTTCGTAGTGATCATTAGCACTCACTACGGCCCAGGCACTGTTCCAAGGAATGTAAGTGCATTGATTCATTTAATCCCTTAAAACAATACAGCGAGATAAGTACTATCACCATCTCCACTTAACAGATGAGGAAGACCGGGCTCAACAAACTTAGGTAAGGCGCACAAGGTCTGGAATGCTTGCATGCATTTGTAGAATTAAACTGGGCATGATCCATGAGGCAATGCCCCAGTCCTTCCTACATATTCTCTAAGACTGCTTTGCATGCAAATGCTATCTAAATATTCAAGGACAGACAGTACTCCATGGGCTCAGCCATGTCTAGGGAACCAGAAATTATTATTATATATGACATGTTTTTTTTTATTGTCATTTACTTTGGTTTTTTGGTTGGTCAGCCCAGGATGGGCCAAGTAAAATTTCTGCTAACAATATCCTGTTGGTTATAATCTTTCACTCCAATACATCGAGTGTGATGGCTACAAGGGAAATCGAAAAACAAAAACAAACATCTTTCACCTCTAAGAACATGTGGCCCTGGGGATTATTGGAAGGCTAAAATTTAGATTTTTGTAAGAACAACACAATAAGCTGGATGTAATAACCTGAATCATGAAAATAAGAAGCAAAAATCCCAAGATGCTTCTTTTGGATATACCTCGTACCTAACCCATTTTGCCACCTTTGCAAAAGCGGACTTATTTCCTGGCGTACTTCTTTTTGTTAGGTGATTTACCCACTGAAAACTAAAAATTCCTGACAAATACATAGTAGGTCCTTTAATTCTAAGATGGGATTTCATGCTCATAGCCACATACTGAAGTAGAAATGAGAACAGAAATGAAAATGCCTTATGACACGCAGTGATTAAAAAATACTATCTGGTTGTTTCATTTGTAGGGTAATTGCTTTGTTTAACTAGGCTCAAATCGGTGTCAGCAGGGCTGTTGGCAGTGCCTGGTAATGGGCCATCATGTCAATTGGTGTTGGGGACTCCAAATTACTTTGAAAAGCATCTCTACTGCAGCTAACTCTTTATTCAATAGACAAGTCATGGGTGGCTTTGCACATTTTAAAGGAAATGATTCCCAGAGATAACTGCCACCATGAGGGATTAAACTCCCCCACTATTTCGGAATTAAAATTCAAGCAACTTTTAGTCTAAGTCAGTTAACCAAGAATTCTTCCAACCGCCTTACCTTCAATAAGATAGACACCCACTAATACTTGCTCCATGACTACCCCTCTTTCCAAAATGGAAGAAAAAAAAAAAAAACGGTTAAACCATAAACACAAAGCATAGGAAGGCAATAACCGTGTCTGTTTAACTTAAGTGAAACCATGCCAACCAAGAACCAGCATCAAAGGGCTGGGAATCTGTTTGGCATAAATACCTGGATATAAATGGCATAACTATATCCAGAACTTAATTCCTTCCTGGTATCACTTGTTTATGTTTCCTTCTTTACCAGAGAGGTTCTCAAAGTCAGTTTCTGTGTTCACTGGTTTCACTTTAAATTCTCCACTGCCAACCCTGCGCGGGCTGCTGCTGTTACTCCCCGATCATATTACACTTCTGCCCCGATGCTCGCGTTCTTTAGATGATGATTGTTTCATAGGTTGCCTGCTCTTCTCAAAGCCCAATGCCCGCTTCCCTGGCCTTCACGCTCATCTGAAGGTTTTGCTTTATATTGCACAGAACAGAAAGTATCAGAAAGATATTACCGTGTTTCCCCGAAAATAAGACAGGGTCTTATATTTATTTTTCC
>VBSM01000316.1:1461216-1471284 GCA_008086735.1 Cheirogaleus medius
CACCTGTAACCTGTAAGCTCCCACTTCGAGATGCCCCACCTTTTTAGACCAAACCGATGTATGCCTCCCACGTATGGACTTACAACTTCACCTGTAACCCCTGCCTCCCTGAAATGTATAAAACCCAACTGTGACCCAGCCACAGCGAGTCCACTTGCTCAAGGCTTCCTGGGCGTGGCTCTGGATCATTTTCCTCAAATTTGGCTCAGAATAAATGTCATTAAAATTATTTTACAGAGTTTGGCTTTTTTTTTCGTTGACAGAACAGTGAACTACTGACTGAAGTGCTTTTCCTTCTCATTTAGCGGCTCCGTCCTCAGTCCGTGTAAATGAAGGTGTTCATTCTTGCCACTTTGAGAGGACTTATGACGGAAGGAAAGGCTGTAGAAAATGAAGTGTGTTTATGAGTCACCTGAAATGCTGGCCTGTGACCAGCAGTCCTCAGTTTCTCTGTGCAGTCATGGCTATTTACTCTGGTTAAAAAGATATAATTAATATAAGTGGTTGAGCTTATACTTAGGAACAATAGTTTCAGAAAAATAAGACTGTGTATACACTTCTGTTGTTTTTTTTCCCCAGGAAAAGGAGTAGTTTTGTCCTAAGGCAATGGTAATCAGAACTGCTTTGCTGTCTTTGTTTTGTTTTGGTTTTTATACTTTTTAAACACTTTACATTCTTCACATACCTTATATCCTTGTCATTTTAAAGCTTACTGAAGGCTCCAAAGAGGTTTTATTTCTAGGTGGTAACTATCGGTACTTACCCACGTTGGAAATTGAAACTGAGCTCTTATTACAATGCTTATATAATGATGCTTGGGAAGATAGCGAATGAAGATGAAAGCATCGCATATTATTAATATCTCAGTAATAGGATAAAGTTAGTTCCGGCTTCATGGACCCCCTGAGATCTGTCCTAAAATAAAGTGTCAGTTTGTGACAGAGTATAAAAGGGCATAATGACAGATACAACTTGGAGAGTCAGATTTATTTCCCTCGGTTTATATAACGCCTGAATCTGGAAACCTCTAAAATGTGTTAAAATATTAACAAAGCTTCTTCAATCAGACGCCCTTATTTTCTTTGTTTACTGATTAATGCTTCCACCTGTAATACGAAGTTTCTCTTTTTGTTCTGTGCAATCAGTCTACATAACAAAGATTCTGTTCTTAGTAAAGTAATTTTTATGCTGCATGTTGACTTTATGATGCCCTTAATTATTAAGAAAACAAGCAAAAGGTCCTCACTTATAAAAAAGATAAGCTTTTTTCCACGATTGTATGAACTTCTATGCTTATTTATGTGTTTTATTGTCAGATCTTAATCAAAAGTCCAAATCACCTCTGAAAAGTTCTTTAAAAAATTTTGCTTCCCCTAATCAGATCCTTAATGTAAGGTTGGGGGAGGGGACTTTTACATGCAAAACTACCTTCAAATTTCATAAGCATGCCTGGAAAATCAGAGAGAGATGTTTTTTCGCCTTATAAAAAGAGAAGAGTTAGAAGTAATTTGGTTCACTTGCTTTGTTACCATTTATGAGATGCATGGGAAAAGTCCAATTAGAAGAGTTGCTCAGCTTTCTTGATATTAAAATTTGTGTAGAAGAAATGTTTTTAATATAAATATTCAGAAATGATATGCCTTACAGGAAGTTCTTGTCAGTGCCCTCTCTGTGCAGATCTGTTTCTATTTGTCAGAGTTCTGGTTATGCTTTGATGATGTCAGGCAACCGTGAGGTAGCACAGGCATTGGCCAAATATGGCCCCCTGCCTGTTTTTATAAAGTTTTATTGGAACACAGACATGCCCATTTGTTGACATATTACCTAAGGCTGCTTTTGCACTATAATATCAGAGTTGAGTAGCTGTACCAGAGACTTTATACCCCACAAGCCTGAAATATTTACTAATTGGCCTTTTACAGAAAAAGTTTGCTAATATCTCGTGTAGTGTTATTCATAATTTCAGTTATTATTTAAAATGCTTACTTGGCCACAATCTCACTTCTTTCATTTGAATTTAGCATTTTCTAGGTCAGTAGATTTCCATAAGGAACATGCACCAGTGTTATCTATGGAGTTTTATGAAAATGCAGATATTTAGGACCCACTGCAAGCTTAATCTCTTGATGTGACATTCTTGCTATGTTCTTGGTGTGCTACATATATCACGCCTCAGTATTATTATATGTTATGTACCAAGACTGTTTTCTTCCACAAAAATTGTGTTCATTCATTTTTATACATTATATGTAGCATCCTCTTTCTTTATTGAAAATAGCCTTAATCATTATTCTCAGACATTTTATCTAAAACATTTTTGATTGGCTTTATTGTCTTGTTTTGCATGCTGCAGAAACAACCAAATTTTCTCGTCAATTGCATTATTCTTGAAATGAACTCTCATCAGACCTTTCCCATTTGCAAATTGCCAGTAATAAAATAACCACAGCCTTTCTGAGTCTCTGTCATCTACAGATAGCTTTTATTTTATTCTGACTCTTCCCTGAAGGTTCTGCTATCAGCTACAGACCCTTTCAGGGACCCGAGAGAAAGGATTGAATCAGCCTTGAATGGTATCATTTGGACAAATTGCAGACCATACCAGAATTTCCAGAATTCTTTCTAATCAAAAATCAGACAGCTTCATGAGACTGCTACCCAAAAGTCCCATGGAACAAGAATTAATTACCTAGGACTGAATGAACTAATGAAGGACATGTTATTGCATTATTTATATGTAATATTGTTGATGGCAGCCTAAAGTCCTATTTTTTGATAGATAAGGAAGTCATTTTCTTTCTTCTTAAGCTCTTGATAACTCATTGCAATTTAGAAGGTTCTGCATTTGTAAACTGAAATGAAAAATTTGCAAATGATATCTGATTTTGACTTTTTTAATTTCAAAATATTAAGGGGTGCCAGTGTTTTTGTCACATGGATATGCTGTATACTGCTAAAGTCAGGGCTTCCAGGGTACCCATCAGCAAGACGGTGTTCCTTGTACCCAGCAGGTAAGTTTTTAACCCTCACCCACCTTCCACCCAGGCCCTTCTTAGTTTCCAATGTCCTTTACATCTCTTTGTGCCTGTATGTGCCCATTGTTTAGCTCCCATATGTTAGTGAGATCATGTGGCGTTTGTTTTTCCATTCCTGATATCCTTCACTTGGGATAATGGTCTCCAGTCCCATTCAAGTTGCTGTGAAAGACATTATTTCATTCCTTTTTATGGCTGATTAGTACACTATGGGGTGTGTGTGTGTGTGTGTGTGTGTGTATAATGTTTTCTTCATCTACTCATGCATTGATGGGCACTTAAGTTGATTCCATATCTTTGTGTGAATTGTGTCGTGGTAAGCATTCAAGTACAAGTGTCTTTTTGATAAAATAATTTCTTTTCCTTTGGGTAGATCCCCATTTGTGGGATCGCTGGATCGAATGGTAAGTCTACTTTTAGTGCTTTGAGGAATCTCCATACTGTTTTCCATAGAGGTTGTACTAGCTTCCAGCCCCACCAAGAGTGTATAAGTGTTCCTTTTTTTCTGCATGCCGCCATCTGGTTTTTTTGTTTTGTTTTGTTTTCCCTGAGTTTTTAAAAATAGTCACTCTGATAGGGGTAAGGTGGTATCTCATTGTGGTTTTAATTTGTATTTCCTTGATGATTGGTGATGTTGAACATTTTTCATATGTTTTTTTGCCATTTATCTGTCTTCTTTTGAAAAACTCTGTTCATGGCTTTTGCCCACTTTTTGATGAAGTTGTTTGATTTTTTCTTGCTGATTTGTTTGAGTTCCCAATAGATTCTGGATATTAGTCCTTTGTAGAATGTACAGATATGGATATTTTTTCCCATTCTATAGGTAGCCTGTTTACTGTGTTGATTATTTCCCCTGTTGTGAAGAAGCTTTTTAATTTAACTAAGTCCCATTTATTTATGTTTGTGATTGCTATATTTGCCTTTGGGATCTTAGTCATAAATTCTTTGCTTAGGCCAATAATTAGGATAGTTTTTCCTACATTTTCTTCCAGAACTTTTATGATTTCATGTACTACATTTAAGTCTATAATCCATCTTGAATTAATTTTTATATATGGTAAGAGATAGGGGCCCTCTTTCATTCTTCTGCATGTGACTATCCAATTTTAACAGCACCGTTTATTAAATACAATTCCCATTGCCCAGTGCATGTTTTTGTGTGCTTTGTCAAAGATCAGTTGGTTGTAGCTATATGGTTTCATTTCTGGGTTCTCTATTGTGTTCTAGTGATATATGTCTCTAATTGTATACCAGTTCCATGCTGTTTTGGTTACTATATCCTTGTAGTATAATATGAAGTCAGCTAATGTGATGCCTCCATATTTGTTATTTATGCTTAGGATTGCTTTGTCTATTCAGGCTCTTTTTTGGTTCCCAATGAAGCTTAGGATTATTTTTTCTAGATCTGGGAAATAAGATGTTGGTATTTTGATGGGAATTGCATTGAATCTATAAATCATTTTGGGCAGTTTGGCATTTTAATGATGCTAATTCTACCAATCCATAAGCATGGGATATTTTTCCATTTGTTTGTGTCATCTGTGATTTCTTTCATCAGTGTCTTATAGTTCTCCTTGTAGAGATCTTTTACCACCTTGGTTAAGATTATCCCTAGTACTTTATTTTTTTTTTTGTACCTATTGTAAGTGGTATTGAGAATTTGATTTGACTCTCATCTTGACTGATTTTAGTATATAGAAAAACAGACTTGTATACTTATTTGTGTACATTGATTTTGTAACCTGCATCTTTGCTGAATTTATTTGTCAATTCTAGGAGTCTTTTAGAGGAGGAATCCTTAGAGTTTTCTAGATACAAGATCATATCATCAGCAAACATGGATAGTTTCATCTCTTATGGATTTGGACACCCTTTATTTCTTTCTCTTGCTTGATTTTCTGGCTAAGACTTCCAGTTCTATGTTGAATAGAAGTGGTGACAATGTGCACCATTGTATTGTTCCAGTTTTTAGAGGGAGTGCTTTCAACTCTTGTCCATTCAGTATGATGTTGGCTATGGGTTTGTCATATGTGGCTTTGAAAATTTTGAGGTATGTTCCTTCTATTCCTAGTTTATTGAGGGCTTTTTGTCATGAAATTGTGCTGGATTTTATCAAATGCTTTTTCTGCATCTATTGAGATGATCATATGGTCTTTGTTTTTGCTTCTGTTTATGTGATGAATCACATTTATTGATTTGCATATGTTGAATCATCCTTGCAACCATGGGATGAAACACATGATCATGGTTAATTATCTTTTTGATGTATTGTTGAATTCAGTTTGCTAGTATTTTGTTATGGATTTTTGCATCTATCTTCATAAGGAATATTGGTCTGTAGTTTTATTTTTTCATTATGTCCTTTCCTGGCTTTAGTATCAAGATGATACTGACTTTGTAGAATGAGTTAATGAGGATTTCCTTCTTTTTCAGTGTTATGAAATAATTTCTGTAGGACAGGTGCCAGTTCTTCTATGTAGGTATGGTAGAATTTGGCTGTGAATTGTCTGGTCCAGGGCTTTTTCTTTTGTTGGGAGATTTATTATTACTGCCTCAAACTTGCTGCTCATAATTAGTCTGCTCAGGATGGGAGGTTGTACATTTCCAGGAATTTGTCTATTACCTCTAGGTTTTCTAATTTGTATGTATACAGGTTTTCATAGTATTCATGGATGATATTTTGTATTTCTGTGGTATCACTTGTGATGCTCCTTTTTCATTTCTAATTGAGGTTGAGTTTTTTTTCCTTCTATTTCTGGTTAATCTGGCTACTGTTCTATTGATTTTGTTAATCTTCTCAAAGAACCAACTTTTTGTTTCATTGATCCTTCATATTTTGTTTTTGTTTTCCATTTCATTTAGTTCTACTCTGACCTTTGTCATTTCTTTTCTTCTGCTGGCTTTGGGTTTGGTTTGTTCTTCCATTTCTCATTCCTTGAGATATGACCTTAGGTTGTTAATTTGTAATTTTTCTGACTTTTTATTGTAGGCATTTAAGGCCATGAACTTTCCCCTTAGGATTACTTTTGCAGTATCCCATAGATTTAGAAAACTTATGTTTCCTTTGTCACTCAGTTTGAAGAATATTTTTATTTCCATCTTAATTTCATCATTGACCAAGAACTATTCAGCAAAAGATTGTTTAATTTCCACGACTTTGTGTGGATTTAAGAGTTTCTTCTGGAATTGATTTCTAGTTTTATTCTACTGTGGTCTGAGAAGATATAATACATAGTATGATTTAGATTTTTCAAAATTTGCTGAGACTTGTTTTGTGGTGTAAGATACGATGAATCATGGAAGATGTCCCAGGTGCTGATGAGAAGAATATATATTCTGTAGTTTTTGAGTAGAGTGTTCTGTAAATGTCTGTTAGTTCCATTTGTTCTGGAGTCCCATTTAAGTCCAGTATTTCTTTGTTGATTTTCTGCTTTGATGATCTGTCCAGTTTTGTCAGTAGGGTGTTGAAGTCCTTGGCAGTTAGGATGCTACTGTTTATTTCTTTGCTTAAATCTAGTAGAATTTGTTTAATGAATCTGAGAGTTCCTATGTTAGGTGCATATATATTTAGGATTTTTATGCCTTCTTGATGAATTGATCCCTTTATCATTATATAATGACTATCTTTGTCTTTTTTTTTTTTTTTACCATTGTTGATTTAAAGTCTGTTTTATCTGATATGAGAATGGCTACACCTGCTCACTTTTGATTTCCATTTGCATGGAATATTTTTTTTCCATACTTGTAACTTGAGTCTGTGCAAGTCCTTTTGAGTTAGATGGATTTCTTCAAGATAGCATGTACTTAGGTTGAGATTTTTCATCCATTCAGCCAGTCTGTATCTTTTAATTAGAGCATTAAGACTGTTTACATTCAGTATTAGTATTGTGTGTAGGATACTGTTCTGTTCATCATGTTAAATGATACCTTGTTGTTCTGTTTTCCCTATTGTGATACTGTTTTATAAGAGCTGTGAGCTTTAACTTTGGGGTGTTTTTACACTGGTGGGTATCTACTGTTCTATTCCATATATAGTGCACTTTTGAGCTTTTCCTGTAGGGCAAGTCTAGTAGTAACAAATTCCCTTAGTGTTTACTTGTCTGGAATAGTTTTTATTTCTCCATCACTTATGAAACTTAGTTTTGCAAGATACAAAATTCTTATCTAGTAGTTGTTCCATTTAAGAAGATTACAAATGGGGCCCCAATCCCTTCTAGCTTGTAGGGACTCTGCGGAGAATCCTGCCATTAGTCTGATGTGTTTTCCTTTTTAAGTTAGTTTTTGCTCTCATCTTGCAGCTTGTATAATTTTCTCCTTCATTTTGACCTTGGCTAGGTTGATGTCTTTTTGTTCTTAAGATGTTCTATTTATTATGAATCTTCACAGTGTTCAGGGACCATCTTGTATCTGGTTATCTGAATCTCTCGTGGAACCAGGGAAGTTTTCCTCAATAATTTCCTTAAATAGGTTTTCCATGCATTTTGTTTTTCCTTCTTCTCCCTCAGGGATACTTATAATTTATATAATAGCTCTCTTAATGTAGTTTCATATTTCTCTGAGCATTTATTCTTCTTTATTATTTTTTCTGCATCTTTGACTGATGGGGTTTATTCAAAAGCCTTGTCTTCAAGCTCTGAAATTCTTTCTTCTGTTTGGTTTAGCCTGTTGTTGAAGCTTTCTACTATATTTTGAAATTCCCTAAATGACTCTTTAATTTTTTAAAGTTCTGTTACATCCTTTCTTATGTTGTCTGTCTCTCTAGCAACTTTTTCATTTTTTTCATTCATATTCTGAAAATTTTTTTTTTCTGCATTGCTTACATTTTCAACTTTCTCTTCAATCTCATTCATCTTATTTGCCACTCATATTCTAAATTCTACTTCTGACATTTTTTTTTTTGGAGACAAGAGTCTCACTTTTGTTGTCCCTGCTAGAGTGCCATGGCGTCAGCCTAGCTCACAGCAACCTCAAACTCTGGGCTCAAGCGATCCTCCTGCCTCAGCCTCCTGAGTAGCTGGGACTACAGGCATGTCCCACCATGCCCAGCTAATTTTTTCTATGTATTTTTGGTTGGCCAATTAATTTCTTTCTACTTTTAGTAGAGACGGGGGGTCTCGATGTTGCTCAGGCTGGTTTCGAACTCCTGACCTTGAGCGATCTGCTCACCTTGGCCTCCCAGAGTGCTAGGATCACAGGCGTGAGCTACCGCGCCCGGCCCACTTCTGAAATTTTGACAATTTCCTTTTTGTTGTGGCCTGTTGCTATAGATCTACTGTGATCCTTTGGGGGTATCTAACTCGCTTACTTTTTCATGTTGGTATAGTTCTTTTGCTGGTTTCTTCTCATCCGAAACCTCTTCTCTCAACTCCAGGCAGACAGATTTGTGGAACACCTATTCTCCTTTTCTGGGAAATTTCCTATTTAGTGAGAAGAAGGAGAGGTCCCTAGATGATGCATTTGTGTCCTATTCTGGAATATTATTTAGCAGTGGATGCACTGAGGGCCTGTGATGTAGCTGTTCTGCCTTGTTCCATTCCCCTGTGGTTGTCACTGTCCAAGCCAGGTGCTAGAGGATCTTCGTGTGGAGTTGTGGGTTGGTTCTCAGGCTGCTGTTGGAAGCTTGGGCAGGGGGCTGGGTGAGTCCCTCTCCATGAAGGTGGGCAATGCAGGAAATTGGTCTGCCTGCTTCTCCCCACGGTGATGGCAGTGGCTTCTGGGTGATGCTATCTAGCCTGTGGCTGTGGGTGTCAGGGCTGCAGGCGTTCACCCAGGTCCAAGTTTAATAGTGACAGGTGGCAGGGCAGTGGCTCATGTCTAGCAGGTCTGTGGCAGAGTGCTGGACCATAGGTGTGGTACCACATAGGGGCATGGTTTGCTGGGCAGCATGGGGGGCATCTGAGTGTGATTTTTACTTTATTACTGACTCTCCCACTCACAATTCAGAAACTCTTATTATGTCCCTTTACTTTACATGACAGTACAGTTATTTGCCTGGTTTCCATAAGAGTCTGTCCATTTTTACCATAATATATTAGAAAATATAGGTTATGAAACTAAAGCTTTGACTAGTATATCATATTTGAGGGTGATGTTCACTTAATCAGATACAGCAAACGATATTTAAGACTTTTATAGAGCGCTTGCAAGAAAAATCACCTATAGTACCTGGCTTTACAGGGTTTTAGCATGATAGGTAAGGAATGTCACTATCTAGCAGGCCAAGAATGTTAGAGTTATTTGAGAACCTTGACAAGGGAGAAACTTGCCCAGATTTATAGATAATGCAGAGAAATATAGTGGAGTTTCTTAGGCTTGGCCTTCTAGCTTCAGGATGGCAAATGACAGAGCCTTTCGAAGTCTAATATGTCCAGGTGCAGTGGCTCATGCATATAATGCCAGCACTTTGGGAGGCTGAGGTGGGAGGAACCATTGAACCCAGGAGTCTGAGACCAGACTGGGCAACACAGCAAGATCCCATCTCTCAAAAAAAATAATAAAAAGTAAAAGTCCAATCTGATATTCCTTATGAATACTTCTAGCAAAGCAAACTTAAGCTATCCAGGATGGTAAATTAACAATTGTTGCACCTACGTAAATAACTAGGCTAAACCTAAAGATACCAGTCTCATTTTATAATTACAAATATCTTTTTTGACATTGTTTTTGGTCCAAAGGAGGAAGACTGTCAAAAAATTGGTAACAAGCAAAACAATTACTGGTATCTCTAATAGAAAACTATTCCTTTTTTAGAATAAGCCTTTCTAGGTTATCTGATCTGGCCTTTCATTACCTTTGAGCTATTTTACAACTGTGTAACTTGTGGCTAACTTACAGTAACACAATAGTTCTTATCTATAGACAAACAGATAAAGGTTGCCCAGTATATAAAGGATGTCCAATTGACTTCTCCCATCCCATGGCAACAGCCAATTTTATGTCTATTTGCATATTCATTTCAACTTTTTCTTCCATATAAATTTGTGCTTCTTTGATTCCTCCTTGGAATCGGTTTTTAACATCTTCCTAATGCCCT
>VBSM01000316.1:1485758-1510851 GCA_008086735.1 Cheirogaleus medius
AACATGAAACAAAGAGATAATGACCCGATTGTTGGATTAAAACGGAAGATCCCATCTGTCTGGCATTTGGTCTAGCACCAGGCAACAGCTTGCGTCCTCAACAATGTGATTTGGCCGTTTGCTGCGTCAACCTAGTCCCTTTGACGGGGCACTGGGAAAGTTACCAGAGAGACACAATGGAAGGGACAGAATTGGAGGGCAGGTTTAGCCAGCCAATTAGAAGGCAGGTTTAGTCTTGGATGCTAAAACCCAATCACTGCAAAATGATTGAGGGCTTCGGCTCTGGTAGGCAGAATCTCCCAGGTGTGAGCAACCGACTCCTCATATATATACACACACCAAGCCTCTTTGGAAACAAGATTCGCTTTATTGCGAGTGATAAATCACTAAAGCATCTAAGTTGAAAGAGCCTGGAAGGTGAGACAGGATATGGGGCTTTTCGTTTCAGTCATTCCTTTGTCCACTGCAGAAGTCTCGTGATGCCTCTGTGAGGTTTCTCCTTCGGGTAGACAGAGAGGTCTGAGAACCTCAAGAAGCGCCAGTGTAGTGGCATTAACTTGTCTTCCATGTTCCTTGCTATACCGTGTCTCCCCGAAAACAAGACAGGGTCTTATATTTATTTTTCCTCAAGAAGACACCCTAGGGCTTATTTTCAGGGGATGTGTTATTTTTTTTAAGTACGGTACAACAATCTACATTTATTCAAATATAGTGAAGTTGTCTTCTTCTGGAACATCATCATCACTCTCCAAACTCTGAATTCCATCCTGAATATCTTGGACTCTATTTCCTTTAGAACCATTGGCCCCGATCTCTCCTGTCGAGCCATAGAGCTCTCATGGGGCAGATGAGAAGGGCTGCTCGTGTTCTTGACCGCTCCGCGACGAAATGCATGGGTTGTGCAGATTGTGCAGATGCGCTGCGTAGCCACGCCCACCACCAGGTCTTATTTTCGGGGCAGGGCTTAGAAAATGCGCAAATGCTTAGAAATTCTGCTAGGGCTTATTTTATGTGTAGGTCTTATTTTCGGGGAAACACGGTAGTAGACTCTCAGCTTTGCCTTACAATTTATCTGTTGACTACTATTGACTATTTTGTAGTCCCTTGTCTCCCATGACACCCTTATACACATGGGACTTCAATGGAAAACTGTGACTTTTCTCTAATCAGAGTTGAGATGTTCCACTCGAGCCCTCTTCAAAGCCTGCAATGGTATACTCATTTATTTAGGGCCAGACAGCTTGATGTCCAAACCCAGTAAGACCTAGAGTGCCAAACAGATTGCTGAGCTGGGGTAGAAAGTTACCAAAAGTACAGGTGACAAGCCGTGCTGTCTGAAGGCGCAGAACTCCATGGCAGGTGGCATGCGCACCCCTCTCCCCCGTCATACTCTCGAGACCTAGGTGCCAGTCATCTGGGGACAGCTCTGCGCATTAGGAACTGCTTCGAGTTCAACATTCAGAGACCCTTCATGCTCAGAAGCAACTACAGTCGTGGCAACGTACTGAGAATACTACGAAACCAGGAAGATTGTGTACGGACAGCATTTTTAGTATACGGATTATTCCTCAACCACGATTCTTGCTAATAATATATGTCAACTACTACAGTGTCACAGTCTCATCTCAAATATCTTGCACTTTACTGGAGGAGAGAGGGTGCAGATTGGAGCCAGTATCCTCTCTGCCAATCATCCTATGCAGCAAGGAAGCAGGGAGAGGCACATACTAAGCTCTCATCTGACATTCTTTGGTATGAGAGAAGGGGCTACATCTGGCTACCGGCTCTGATCCCATTTTTGCCTCCAAGGAACTGTTCTCATTCTTCCTTACCCTTCTGGTTGTATATAGTAACATGGATCTGAAAATCTGAACGTAAGTAAAGTCCATTTAAAGCAGGACTGGTAGCCACCGTCTGTCTTCCCAGGGTAAACTTTCACATACTATGTATCGTGCAATCCATTGTTTATAAGCAATGAATAATCTTTCTAAAGCAACACTATGATCCCTCTCCTTGCCTAAAAACCAAAGTCCAAGCTCCTTAATAGGGCACACAGGGTCCCCAGGACTTTATCTCTGCTGCCTTTCAAGCCTCAGTTCTTGCAATTCCCCTAACCCATACTGCAGCCTCTGCATACAGTTCTCCCAAATGCATGGCTACGTTGCCTTCATGCAGACCCTCCTGCCAGTACCCTAGATAGACATTTTGCTAAGGAAACCCTAGGGTAAAAGGATAAAGCTCTCCTTTACTGAGCACTTACCATGTGCTGGGGAATTGTTTGAAGAGCTCTGCATACTCACATTTGTACAGTTCTGATTTTGTTACAGATGCAATTTCTACTCTCAGAACTGTGCAAATAGGCCAATTGGTACAAGGACACTTAATGATTAAGTTCCAAAGAAAAGGAGGAGGAGGGATGGGGGAGAAGAGTTTCTGTGCAAAGCAATTTTTTAATGGTTTTATGGAGGTACAATTGATATATAATAAACTGCACATATTTGAAATATGCAATTTAATCAGTTTTGATACATGTACATACCTAGGAAATCTTTGCCACAATCAAGAGAGTGAACACATATATCACCCCCAAAATTCCCTCATGGCCCTTTGTGATCCTTCAGCCCCTTTCTGTTCAACTATTGTCAATACTGATCTGTTTTCTTTTTCTTTTTCTTTTTTTTTCGTATAGAGTTTCACTCTGTACCCCCAGGTAGAGTGAAGTGGCGTCATCATAGCTCACTGTAACCTCAAACTCCTGGGCTCCTGCCTCAGCCTCCCGAGTAGCTGGGACTACAAGTATGCACCGCTATGTCTGGCTAATTTTTTTTTTCTATTTTTTGTAGAGATGAAATCTCGCTCTTGCTCAGGCTGGTCTCGAACTCCTGGGCTCAAGCGATCCTCTTGCTTCAGCTCCAAGAGTGCTAGAGTAAGTGTGAGCCACCACGCCTGGCCCTGATCTTCATGCCACTATAGATTAATTTGAATTTTAAAAAATTGATATAGAATTTTTAAAAAAATTGATATCATACATATATATTCATATATATTCTTTAATGTCTGAATTCTTCTACTCAGCATGATTATTTTGTGATGGATCTATGCTGTTGAATGTGCCAATAGTTCATTGCTTTGTATTGCAGAATAGTATTCCATTTTATGAATAGACCCCGATTTGTTTATCCATTCGACTACTGATGGGTATTTGGGTTGTATCGAATTTTGGGCTGTTACAAATGAAGCTACGTAAAAATGCATGTACAAGTCTTTGCAGGGACACATTATTTCCCTTCTCTTGGGTAAATACATAAGAGAAATGGATGAAACGGTATGGCAGGTGCATGCTTAACTTCTTAAGACCCTGCAAAACTGTTTTCCAAAGTGACTGTAGCGGATTTTATAGTCTCACTAGCAGCATCCACGAGTTGTAGTTTCTCTGCATCCTCACCCGCACCTGCTATCATCAGTCTTTTGAGTTTTTGTGCTGAGCAATTTAAAGATCTCATTTTGCCTTAAACCTAGAGGTAGGAATAATCATGCTCAACCCAGGGATGAAAGAGCTAAGGACCAACAGGGTTAAGGGGCACATCCGAGACACACAACAATTAGGTTCAGAGCAATCAGGATGGATGGGTAGGAGGAAGTGGTCAACAGGCCACAGCTTCCAGAACCAGACAGAGACAGGAAGGCAACTGGGACCGGGAAGAATTCACAGGTTTGCTCGTATGGTGACCTATATCATAGGGATCTCAGAATTTGGCAATCCTTTGGCCGCATACCCTGTTCTGTTATGATTTCCTGTGCTTTGAGCAAAGTTTTATTTTGTTTTTGAAAATGAGAGATGGTCTCTGATGCACTCAGAAAAGCCAAAGAACAGAGATGTATCAGATTATCCAGGCACCAGTTATAAAGCTGAGGCCAAGATCCCTGCGGCTGGGTTTCTTAGTGGCTGAGATCTCAAAGCGAAAGACACCTAAGTGGAAAAGCGAGCTCCAGGGAGCCACTCCCGTGGGGAGACATTGGGTAGATTGAACGTCGCTTGTTGAATGTTTCCTTTTTTGCAGGAATTTCTCTGTCTGAGTATCACTCTGCTCAAACCTGGAATGAGTGGAGCCTTTGTTTTAATGTGGTAAGCTATTTCCTTATTAGTTCCAGCTCAGTTTGGTTTTATCCAGGCTCTTGGCTTGCATCTGCTGAATTAGCTATTCTGGCCAAAGGAAAAGGCTAAGATGGTGAGGACTCCAATGACCTTAGGTGACTGTGTCTGAAATTAACTGATGCCCCATGGCAGGAGGAGAAAGGACTGCACCTTCCCAAGCCACTGGCCAAGCCCAGACTTGCAAACAGCTGGTTTCTGACAGCTGTTGAGATGAGAGAGAAGCTCGGTTATCACCAAGGTCACGGCAGGCAACAGAAAGGAGACGGTTTCACAGGCTTCCTGTAGGAATACGAACAGACACAAGCAAACAGCAGAAGCAAGACTTCAGCGACCAGCAGGGAAGCCTGTCACAGCAGGGGTGCACAGATAAGTGGCCTCAGCAGAAACTATGCACGGGGACAGCTCTCTCCACGGTGTCTAGAAGCAAGGTGATGGTTCTTACGAAGCATTCAGGAAGAGAAAATCAGGATGTTTGCTTTACAGTAAATTTGGGTACATGTTTAAATGTGTGTGTGTGTTTATACAGCTATATAGCTGGAAATAGTCATCAGACTATTGGACGGT
Source organism: Cheirogaleus medius (assembly GCA_008086735.1). Lineage (NCBI taxonomy): Eukaryota > Metazoa > Chordata > Mammalia > Primates > Cheirogaleidae > Cheirogaleus > Cheirogaleus medius. Next base: position 1,490,479 of record VBSM01000316.1, read on the forward strand.
AACTGTCTCTAGGGAATAAGACAACGGGAGTTCTTTCTATTTCTTCAGGTAGTTGTTTGAGAAAAGATTAAATAGTGGGCAATGTTACTTGCAAAATCCAAAACTTAAAAAAACAAAATCTATATCTCTATTTAAATAACAAAACAACCTATCCCAAAGTAAAAAAAAACAAAGCATCGTCTATTCACCTATTCTTTGCAATGCTCAACAAGTTCTAAATAGCTTTCACACCTGGCCTATCCTTCCTAGTTCCTCAGGCCTTTCAGACCAGAGCCATCATCTCTCTATCACAGAAGAGACTTAGCTAGTTTTCTTACTTCTAGCTGAGCAACTTCTGTTGCCTCTTCTGCATACAGCTTCACCGGAGAAAGTCCAAACAGGGCCCTTCCCAATTTGTTTCCACGACTTTTTATCATTGAACCCTTACCTCCGCTATAGAGTCCAGCCCCACGAAACCAGAGGGTGTTGGAACTGCATCAGACCATGCAGAATCCAACTTGTGCCCAAGGGAATATTTCCTCTTAAGGAAGGAGAACACATACTTTATAAACTATAATATTTAAAATTAACTTGGCCCCAACACATTGAAAAAATGTGATCCTTGCCAAAAGTTTGAGAGTGAGACATTGGGATTCACATTTTAAAATTTGCCCATAAAAGGAAGTTCCATTAATTTTTGCTACTAGACTCCCTTACATTTGCAAGGGTCAAAGTCGTATTAGTGCAACCTGTCTCTTCCCTCTATGTGCCATGTATTGACAACCCCACCTTATGCTTTTTTATATGTGATATATTTTCTTTCTTTTTTTTTGAGACAGAGTCTCACTCTGTTGCCCGGGCTAGAGTGCCATGGTGTCAGCCTAGCTCACAGCAACCTCAAATTCCTGGGCTCAAGCGATCCTCCTGCCTCAGCCTCCCAAGTAGTTGGGACTACAGGCATGCGCCACCATGCCCCGCTAATTTTTTTCTATATGTTTTTAGTTGTCCAATTAATTTCTTTCTATTTTTAATAGAGACGAGGTCTCGCTCTTGCTCAGGCTGGTTTTGAACTCCTGACCTCAAGCGATCCTCCTGCCTCGGCCTCCCAGAGTGCTAGGATGACAGGCGTGAGCCACCGCGCCCGGCTGTGATATAATTTCTTTCTGGATTTTCATGCCGCTTTATCTGCTTCTTAATTTCAGTTCACCTGTCATATTTCCTGTGAAGCTTAAGTGGAAGCTGCTTCTCTGTGTGCCTGCCCCTCGTTCTTGGTGCTACATGTAGCACGTCACACACTGTCCGATGTTTGAAGACCTGTGTTGACCCACTAGCTTGTGAGTTCCTAACAGACAAGGATAGTGTTTTCATTACCTCCACATCACAGCCCTTAACAGAGTGCCAGGGGCAGAGTGGATGCTTTACAAGTGTTAGTTCAATTGCTGAAAGACTAGTTTTAATCAAATCAACTGGTGCAGAAGCATAAACGAATATATTACTCCCTAAGAGAACTCAAACTGCTCTTTCCTATATGGCACTTGGGAATTGAACGGAAGAGGTTTGTAATAGGAGACAAAATAAAAACTAATGAAAGCACGCTCCCATTTCTCTGTTCTGTACTTTTAAATAGATTAATCTTAATGAAAGCCATTCATCGGTTTTCTCACAATGACAGCAAACAGCTAGATGGCAGGAGGTATCAAGAGTCATTTGCTAGAGCCTGGGATTAAATCAGAAATAGCTCATAGATTTCAAATTTCTTCTCCTTTGGTTTATCAATAATGGTTGTCGTACAACCATGTTGACAAGGATTTCAAGACTACACCTGTGTTCAGGAGAAGTGTGTCATGCCTTGGGCATGGATTAAGGAAAGTTTATCTACCTGCCAACTACTGACGATCCGTATATTGGTCCTAGGCAGATTTTGCTTTGTGTTCAGATTCTGGGGAGCTATCTCTTACATGTGGAAGATGAAAAGATCTTGGAATATATTCCAAGCTCCTTAAGAAATACCACTGGGGAACACCCCATCTGCCTGTTTTATGTCTCTGGTTCCAAGGCCATGGACTTGGTCCTGGCTTTTGAAGGTCTCTGGCCCAAACTTTGGGGCTGATCCTTCATTTGGACCTTCTGATCCTTGACTTTCTCTTTGACCCCAGATAGCGTCTTTCTGATCTCCTGGATCCTTGATCTGTGGACCTCCCATTTGCTGGGGATAGGAATTAATTTATTTCCAAAGGCTCTGAAGTTAGAAATTAAGAAAATATTTATAGGATTTTCTCCACAGGAGGGAAGAAGGTATTTAGGCAGTTTTAAAAAGCATGCTTGGCTTCCAACTGGCATTTTTCCAGCAGGCCAGGATTACTTAGCCCTGTTCAATCAGTAGGGGGAGGGGAAGCAGACAGGCAAAGATTTTTAGACAAATTCCTCAGGGGGTGATCATGGTCACATTTTGGAGAACCACTGAGTTAAGGACTCTGAGCTGGTTCAGAGATTTGCCTATAGTTGCCCCAATTCTATCATTCGGTAGAATAATGGCCCAATAGATATCAAAACATCCTCTTATGTAGATTTTGTAATGCACCCCGCTCCTGTTCTGATCTGTGCAGAACAGTGGCCTGCCGGTGACATGTTGGAAGACACATTCCCCTTACCCAGGCACTACTCTCGGCCAGCAACCTTCTCTGACCCTCCATCACCTCGACCTTTCTCTTTTCCCTCTTCTTATCACCCTCTATCCAACAAACACACATGCACACAAAGGAAGAAGACCTCTGAGAATTTCCGATCCCATTCCTTTCGTACCACAGTCTGTTTTCCATCACAGAGTCACACTGCACAAAGCTTGTTTCCCTGCCCTCATGCAAGGATATATTAGCTTTCCTAGCAAGTGCTTCAGACCATGGCTAACATGCTCTGGACGGACGTATCATCTATAGGGTTTCTCAGATTTGGGCAGGGTAGCCTGTATCCTCCCTACCTGAAGGATGCTTCCTTTTTCTGCAGGCACAACTCGCTGTATAGACATACTCACGAGCCAAGCCTTTGCTTTCCATAGAAAACAATCTAGTAGTCTTCACCAGACAGTGTCAGGATATAATAAAGGGATGTTATCACACCGCACTAGGCCAGCGAGCTTCTACTGTGTTATTGCTTTGCCAGCTTCAGTGTGTTCTCACATCATTACAGTAACCTAAATATAATCCCCGAAACCTGGAATTATCTTCTCGTGGCTAAAGTTTACCACTTCCCTCCCTGGCCTTGATGCACGATCCCCGGTTCTAGAAGTCACAGGGTTAGCAATGACAGAACAAGATGGCACTGATCTGTACCCTCCTTAACAAAAGCAAAAATAATCTTCATGGGTGTTGGCATTTTGCAAGGAAATAAGAACACGGCTTATTCTTTATGCTGTGCTAATGAACTCAACTGAAGAGAAATTTTACAAAGATATTCCTAGCATAATCAACATGAATTCAATTTCCTGAAACAGTAAGTAGTTATTACTGAACTCATTGCCTAATCATTTTTTTTTTCTCACTTAGAATGGAATTCTTCCATTTAAAACACGTAAAATGTTAAATCCAAACAAAAATGGAAGGGCTGTGATCCTGTAGGCTGCTAGCTTGGCAAAAATGCCTTTTGCTGGGGTCTCTCTGTTACGTTTGATGATTCGCCACTTGCCACAAGTTAAATGTCAAGGTTTCGTGTACACAGAGATGTATTTTGTAAATAGTTGCTCATGCCTCTCTACCCATAGGCCTATCATTAGGGTGTGTGCATTACATATAATATTAATAATTCACAGTTCCCATCTGGCAACTCAGTACCTTTAACTGTGCCAATCAACCATGTAAAACATCACGACCCATCGAGAGCCTACAAATAGAAATATGTGCCTTCTAAAACTCTAGGATAAAAAGCACACTGCTTGAAGAGAGCTTAATCTTTCCCACACAGTCCAATTCTACCAGCACAGTGTCTTCCAGAACAACTAGAATGCCATTCCTGAAACCTTACAGCACTTTCAGGTTTTTTGATGAGTAAATTATTCCCGCAACCTTACTAAAAAGATCCATAGTCATGACTAGAAAAAGCTAGAAATAAAAAATGAAATGGTAGAGATATATACTGTCGAACAGGCATTGCGACCAGACTCATCTACAATTATTCTTCCTTTTTATATTCCTCGAGAATAAACTTACAGGACAAGGTTTTAATGTCTTTAACCTGATGCATGGGGAAACACGGTAGCTGCAGGGAGCCCGGGGCAGAACAATAGCCAAATGTGTCCTATAGTCATTCACCCACCTGGCCATATTTTGTGCACGCACAATTGAGCAACTTTACCATGTTGTATAGCTCGAGCGCCAGATCTGATAGGTAGTGACAGCCAGGTAGACACTAAGAAGAGAATGAGCATTTACTCTGGTGACAGTAATGACCATGACATACACCCACCTGGAGGATAAGGTACCGTGGTCCTCTTCTCCTATTCCAAAGAAATATGTGTGCAAGGGTGGTGGGGAATGAATGAATAAGAGGGTTCAATTTAGATAGATTAGATAATTTTATCCCAGATAATCTGTTGTTACATTGAATCATTCTGTAACAAATGTAACAAATCTGAAAAAGGCTGCCTTCGGTTGGTTTCCAGTGGAATGAATATGACATAATTTTAGAACCCTGCAGCTCTGACGTCTGTTAATCCAAACCTTCCCTGCCCCTGGGAATACCATTCTGCATATATCAAACCTCTCGCTTTAGACAACTAATTTTGTTTCAGAACTTGCAAAACCAAACGCATTTCTGAAATCTATGTCATGACGTGCATTTTTCACTTACCTTTTCCGCCGACTGAGCGGTGCCAAAAAAAATCGGAATGAAGGCAAGCCATACTATACATGTCGTGTACATGGTGAACCCAATGGGTTTGGCTTCGTTAAAATTCTCCGGGACACCCCGAGTCTTGATGGCGTACACAGTGCATGTGACCATGAGGAGGATGCTATATCCCAAGGAGCAAATGATCTGGAGATCTGTGATGTCACACTTGAGAACTCCCCTGGCCTGCTCGGGGTTCATTGTTTTATGCTCATCATAGTCTACGATGATGTTGGGGGGGTCGACGCCAAACCAAATGAAAACGCCCAGAAGCTGAACCGATATCAAGCTGGAAGTGATCGCCAGCTGGGACGTGGGGCTTATGAGTCTGGGGGCCGTCACCGATTTCTTGCCCTGCTCGAATATGCGGTAAATCCGATTCGTTTTCGTCAGGAGGGCCGCGTAACTGATGCACATACCCAGGCCCAGGAAAACCCGCCGGAAAGAACACACCGCGACGTCGGGCTTGGCGATCATCAGGAAGGTGATGATGTAGCAGAGGAAAATGCCCGTTAACAGGACGTAGCTGAGCTCCCGCCCGGACGCCCGGACGATGGGTGTGTCGTTGTAGCGGATGAAGGTGGCCATGACGAAGATGGTGGCGATGATGCCCAGCATGGCCAGGAAGACCGGGATGACCGCCCAGGGTGAGTGCCACTCCAGTTTGATTATGGGGATGTCCTGGCAGCCGGTGCGGTTCTCGTTGGGCCGCTGGTCGTAGGGGCAGTGCTGGCATGTCATCTCATCAAACTGGTACTGGTAGCCGTCACACGGCTCGCAGGTCCAGCAGCACGGAGTGCCCTTCTGCGTCTTCTTTCTCTGCCCCGGCTTGCAGGGCAGGGTGCACACGGAGGCGGGGATCTCCCTGGCTCCTTTTCCCCACTGCATGTCTTCTATCTGCAGCGCCAGAAAAAAGAAGGTGAGACAGGCGGATTATTGGCGAGGCGAGAAAAGAACGACGACAAGGGGTCATCGACGGCAGCTAACGTTGGGGGCTTGACGAGGTGAAACAGCTCACCCCACCCCAGCCTCTAAGTGCTGCAAACAACCGTGATCTGACCCCACTCCACTGACTCCAGAATTCTCTCTCTTCACCATCGCAGAGTGTGTTCCAGACACGTCCGATCCTAAGAACGCCCTGGATGATAATAATGAGAAATACAATTTCCCTGTTCCACCCCTGACCTCCCGAATATGCATTTCCTGAAAAAGAGCCTCGAGGTCCGTATTTATAAACAAACGCCTGGAGGATTCTCATGCGCAGATACGCTGAGAAATACTGACCTGCGCTCCGCTCCCAGCCCCTGGATAAACACGTGCAACGATTCCAAATCAAGTAAGTTTTCTTCCTTTTGGAACACGACAAAAACAACTACAACAATGCGGAAAGCTGCATTCATTTCCCTTGCTAGGTGTGTTCATTTTTAAAAAAAATTGTTTTTAAATTATTGTGGATGATATCGCAGGGCCGACCACCTTTCCTAAAATTCTGCAGGCATTACCATCATTTTCATAGAGAATTTCTGAAGCAAAGTCAGTCTATTCTATTATTTATCCCAGAGGAGGAGCGAAGCTCATCATCGAGGGCTTTAATTATATGAGGCTGCATGCTAAGAGTCCAGGAAGCATTTGATAAGAAGATAATGTAGTCTGGAAACCTTTCAAGATCAGCCATCCACCTATTTGGAGGTGAAATTTAGGTTAAACCACTATATCCTAGAGGAGGATGAAAGTGTGTTTGCTTAATTAGAATATTGGCTTTCTGGAGTGGAAATTATAACCAGCGGTGTTCTAAAACACAATGGCATGAGAAACAATGAGAAACCTTGCTACTGGGCTGAAGCCTCACTCCACTGGCACTTCTGCTCCTGGCCACCACAGCATCTGCTCTGCCTCTTTCCTGGTATCAGCACCTGAGATTTCTTTTCTACGTGCTTTCTGTGGGGCTGAACTTACACTGAAGCTCTGGGGTTGCCCACACAACCCAGGGCTCAACAGTGAGTATACTGCAGTGGTTCTCAAATTTGAGTGTTTATCAGAATCACTTACTTGGAGGACTTATTGTAACAGTTTTCTGGAGCCCTCTCCCAGGTTTTCTGATTCCCTGGATCTCAGATGGGGGCTGAACATATGCATTTCTAAGAAGGTCCCAGATGATGCTTCCAGGTATTGTCCAGGGACCATCTCTGTCAACCACCAAGCTCCCAGCCACAGAGATTGGGTCAGGGATGGGTTCATTTTATCCCAGGTCATGGAGCTTAATTTCATGACTTTACTGAGCTTATACAGGATAAAAATCATTAGATTTGGAAGTTCCAGGATATAAGGCTGCTGGTGCTCATGGCTAAAAAGAAGCAAAGAGAAAGAAGCCAACACAGAGGAAAGCAGGGTATACTGGTGAGTGTATTTAAGCTCCTGGATATAGCTATGCCTGAAGCAGGAATTTCCATAGACTATGCCATTCTGTAAGCCAGCAAATTCACCTACACTAAAATACTTTAAATTTCATTTTTGGCATTTGTAACCAAGAGTCTTGACCAATCTATGCACTAAATAAATAGTTTCAGTACCCACAATTTATAAAAGATATACTAAGTCAGCAAATTATTTTACAGAATAAATTCCGATTAACAGACATAGCTGATTGTCCCTGTACCTAGTTAATTAAATTTTTAATATAATTAAATAAAAAAATAGACTGAAAGATACTGTAAAATCTGAGACTTTTTAAGATTTAAGAGGGAAAAAAAATAATAATTTACCGCCTGTTGGAATTTCAGTGTTTTGTTAGTACACTGAATGCAATGCATAACAGGCAGTGATGTTCTTCCCATCAGTACTTGAATGTGAATTATGTTCAAAATCTGAATCAAATGCCGCTAACTCGGAAAGAAAATGGCTCAGGAGTTAAACTTCATAAAATGTCATAATCTTAAGGGTTGAATTTAAACTTCACCAGAGAACCAAGAATCTTCAGATGATTCTAGCATGAACTTATTTGCATAAGCACAAAACTCAAGTCAGGACTAATAAATCTAACTAAATATAAAACATGATCATTTCTTTCTTGACGTTGTCATCTTTGAGGCAGTAAGTCACTGGAAGACATCCCAAAGTCAGAAGATTAAAGGAATAATTTGTAATAAAAGAGAAAAAGATATGCATTAACTTTACAAATGTCAAATTTCAAGAAATTGGAAACTAAAAAAATTGCTATTATTAATACCGGTGCTTTCAAATGTCAAATTAAAAGGTCCTATTTGTGGTTAATAGGAAAGATTAACAACAGCAACAAAAAGATAAATAAATTTCATCAGTTAAACTTGAGATTGCCTGATTCCAACACTAGTAGAGACTGAGGTGGCATATGATTATACTTGATCTATGGGAACAAATGCAGGGCTCACACAAACATAAAAACAAATTATCATTATACATAATATTTTATAGCCAATTTCACATGTTGCCAAACTCACTATTCCACCCCGCCCTGGAATAAAATAAAATGCCTGGCAATGCAGAACAGCTTTTTTTCTCAACTTATCCAAATCTATACGAGAGCTGTAACCACAAACATTACATTGGCTGATTACTTAATTTGTTTTCGATGTTCATTTAAAGCAGATTTCAATGCAATTTAATCGTATATATTAAATCCACAAAGTTGCCTCTTGCTCCAGATGAACAAAAGTCTAATTTACTTGCTTTGCCAACAAAAACATTACTGGAAATATAATCTGTGTCCCATGAAGGTACCAACTAGCCTTTAAAAGCTCCAGTAAGTGAGAATTTTATCAAAGTGATGCATATGATTTGTGTGTATCCGTACCCATCCACACAGATAGGGTGGCTTATTTCATAAGAAGAAATGATCAACTGCAAATGCCCATGAGCATTTATTTAAAGAAGGATAATCATTTAGGGCTATGAAAAACAATCAAGTATAATGTCAGTTTACTTTGCCAGAAGGCTAGGAGGAATGCAAATTTCAGGTTTCTTCTGAACGCTGCAACAAAACCGTGTTTCAGCGAACTGGAAAGCCAAGTGCAAGGTTCAGAAAGATTAAGAAAAAGGCTTAAATGTTTATCATCTTCTTCACTAGACGATACAAGTTTACACCACTTGATAGGGGCACATTTTCCTCCAGGACACCTAAAGTTCATGATTTTTTGATACCTGGTCTGCTCAGTAGTTGGTTCGTGGGGAAGAACTGAGATACTACTGTGTTTCCCTGAAAATAAGACCTACCCATAAAATAAGCCCTAGCAGGATTTCTAAGCATTTGCGCAATAGAAGCCCCACCCCGAAAACAAGACCTAGTGACGGGCGTGGCTACGCAGCACATCTGCACAACCCATGCATTTCGTCGCGGAGCGATCAAGAACACGAGCAGCCCTTCTCATCTGCCCCATGAGAGCTCTATGGCTCGACAGGAGAGATTGGGGCCAATGGTTCTGAAGGAAATAGAGTCGCAAGAAATTCAGGATGGAATTCAGGGTTTGGAGAGTTATGATGATGTTCTAGAAGAAGATGACTTAACTATCTTTGAGAAAATGTACATTGTTGTACCGTACTTAAAAAAAAAAAGTAACACATCCGCTGAAAATAAGCCCTAGGGTGTCTTCTTGAGGAAAAATAAATATAAGACCCTGTCTTATTTTCGGGGAAACACGGTAGCTCTTGGCAAGAGGACAGAACTTTATATCTAATACCAACAATTCCATACCATTCCTGGCACAGAGATGACATGAATAAGAGGGATCCATGGTTTATGAAAGAGCAAATTATGCAGTTCTGGCCTGAGAAAGCAAGAACAAGCCTGCTGTGAAGTCCTAGAAAAGGGTTCTTCATTCTTTAAAAAAAGACACACACACACACAAAAGGGATATGCTGTCATTAACCTAAACAAAAAAAAACAAAACAAAACTCAAAGAGACAGCCTCTCTAGAACAAAAGAGTTTAACTGGGAATAGCAAAGGGCTGCCACCCAGGGTGTGTACCCCGTGGAAATCACAGGCACACAGAGGAGGGAAACTGGGACAAAGGAAAGACAAGAAGTCCATGCAGACTATTAATACTTTGCAACAAAGCCTGTCATTCTCAGGAACTCACTGCAGTAGTTGACATTAGTTCATTGGGGGTAAGAACCACGGGTAGGCGACTGTCCCCGTCCCGGGGTCTTGTCTGAAGTACTGCAGGCCAGAGGGAAATCCTGTGATAAGCTCTCCTTGCTCTCCTCGCAAGGTGTAAACCAGACACGCAGGAATTTCAGGGATGCAAGTGTAACCGCTTCTTCTTAACGGCCCTCCCCAACTCCAACTTGATTAGGGTTTTAACATGTGATTCCATTTTGGTTTTTTTGTTTTGTTTTCTTTTGTTTTGTTTTTTGAGGCAGAGTCTCACTCTGTTGCCCGGGCTAGAGTGCTGTGGCATCAACCTAGCTCACAGCAACCTCAAACTCCTGGGCTCAAACGATCCTCCTGCCTCAGCCTCCCGAGTAGCTGGGACCACAGGCATGCACCACCATGCCCGGCTAATTTTTTCTATATATTTTTAGTTGGCCAATTAATTTCTTTCTATTTTTAGTAGAGACAGGGTCTCCCTCTTGCTCAGGCTGGTCTTGAACTCCTGACCTTGAGCAATCCTCCTGCCTCAGCCTCCCAAAGAGCTAGGATGACAGGCGTGAGCCACCGCGCCCGGCCAGATGTGACTCCATGTTGTACTGTCAACTTCCACACCGTCCTCAGCCTTTGAACTTTGGTGCAAACACGATGCCTAGAGCAGCAGCAGCCATCTTGTAATCAAAAAGAAACAACCTAAGAAAATAAAGCTCATTGCTGAGGATGGAACAACAACAACAAAAACAGACAATTGAAAAGAATTCATACCTTTGATGGCATAATTGTGTCACCAAGTTAACTAACTGCTACCGCTCTACCAGGAATTTTGAACATGAAAGGATAAACTTTCCTTCATGGCTAACCAGCGTTTTGCGGGCAGTCTACCAATTGCTATCAAGCATTCTAACTAACGCAGTCTTCCTTACTTCTGCATTTGCTACGTGCAGACCTTACGAGTCTGCCGGACTCATGCATAGTAAGTAATTCTAGAAGGAAAGGAAAGGTTAGAATGACATGTGATCAAAACAGTTGTCTTTGTCTCCTGAGAATACTCAGAAAAAAATGGGTAGCAAAGCCCTGGATTCAGAAAATCAGCTTTGACTCCGTTGCTTCTGACTCCGACAGAAATAGTGACAAGGCACCTTACCAGTTAAAGTTCTCTAGCACACGTTTGGGAGGGAAACTTAAAAATTGGGGTCTGGCTGTAGCACAAACATAGCTATTCTATTGGGAATGTCCAGACCTTATAATCCCTGAATTGTAAACTAAAACCAAATTAGCGGCTGCCTTACTGCCAAACACAAAAATCAAACAGAGATAGAATTTTTACGAACACCATTCGTTGTATCCATTTTTTATCTAGAAGAGATGCGTTCCTCCCCACACAGACACTTTCCATCTAAAAGAAAATCTTGTCGCTCCAGAGACATTTTTCTTGGTGAAATTCCATTTGCATCTTTCCAAAGCTTACTCTGTAGACCAAGTAGGCTGGTGCTTATATTGCGTACTTCTTTGCAATATTATTTTTTGCTTATTAGAACCTTAATAGAACGAGCAAATTTAAAAAGAGCTTTCTTATTAAAATGCCATTTGTTCATGAAAATACATTTGTCCTGTCTCATTTATGGGAGGAAAAAAACGCATTTTAGGAAAAAATGTACAGGAATGTTGAATTTTTAATGTCAAGAAAGAGCCAGATTTTGGTTCTGGTGAGAAATCGGGGGACTAGCAAGAGCTTGACTGGGAATCTGCAGGCCCCTAGACCTCTTGTTTCACTCAGCCTCTCTGTTTAAACAGTAGACAGCACAACTAGACTGTGAACAGAATTTATGGACTCTCTATAATAATAACAATACTCATTAATTCAGATTCTACTTATTCAAAATTTGTAATTACAGCAATCATCTTTATTTTTTTTATGTACCCCAGGAAGAAAGTGTTGTATACAGTATTATCAGGAATTTTTTTTTTTTTTTTTTACTGCAGTAGACCCTGAGCATGCATGGAAGGATCCAGAACTTCATCTCTTGGCAAAGCCCCTAAGGATCCAAGATGTTTAAGACTTCCCTAAGGTTTCTGAGTTTTGCCTTTGAATTAAGCCAGTGGTTCCAAATTCGCTTGCACGTTTGAATACCTTGGGGAATCTTCTAAAAATCCCAAAGCCTGGACCAATTAAATCACAATCTCTAGGGGGTAGGAAATAGGCATTGGTATGTTTTAAAGTTCCCCAGGTGATTTCAGTATGTGGCAAATTTGGTAATCACTGAGCTAAGTTCCCCAAAGGGCTGGGATGCAGAAGAAAATCTTTATGTTGTTTGGTGAACTTAGGTGACTACAAAAGTACTTCTCTCGCTTTCTACTCTTTTTTTTTTTTTTTTTTTGAGACAGAGTCTCACTCTGTTGCCCGGGCTAGAGTGCCGTGGCATCAGCCTAGCTCACAGCAACCTCAGACTCCTGGGCTCAAGCGATCCTCCTGCCTCAGCCTCCCAAGTAGCTGGGACTACAGGCATGCACCACCATGCCTAGCTAATTTTTTCTATATATTTTTAGTTGGCCAATTAATTTCTTTCTATTTTTAGTAGAGACGGCGTCTCACTCAGGCTGGTCTCGAACTCCTGACCTTGAGCGATCCTCCTGCCTCGGCCTCCCAGAGTGCTAGGATTACAGAGCCACCACGCCCGGCCTTGGCCTCCTACTCTTGCCCTGGTGATTCCCTGTCTCTCCTTGAAAGTCCAAATGGGTCCCCTAAAATGCTTACTTATACTCTATCTTGATTGAATGGGAACATAGGATGTCGTAATGGAATTATAAATTTGCACATTCAGGAAGGTCGCCGGACCTAAGTCTCATAATGTCATCAGTCAAACAACTTAGAATGCCTACAAAAGCCGGGCACATCCAGTAAACAAATGAAGTGGTTGGGTGTGAGAAACATTTCTTCCCCACAAAACAACCCAGTCTTAAGAAACAGAGGTTTGTTCAATGATATAGAAAGAACGGATTTCATTATAGTTGTGCCTAAATGATCCGCATTTACTGTTTCAAGGCTTGCATTTCCCAAAAGAACAAGGGACAACGGGATGAGTTATTATTTTAAATTTCAAAGCTCCCAGGCTACTTGAACAGTCTGCTCCAAAAGCAAATGTGGGTCTCTCTCTCTTTATGAAACCTTTCTATACCTCTAACTAAAAGAGGTCAATTTTACTGATTATAGTTAGCTATTAGTTATATAATAATTATTTAGTATATATGAATATATACTGTTTATTATATAAATAATATATATAATATATCACTACTAATATATAATTATTACTATATGTATTACTATATATAATATATAATGCTATATATTATATATACTATTATATATAATACTATATAGTATATATACTATTATATATAATACTATATATTATAATAAATATTTAAAATATTATTTAGTTATTAGTTATATAGTTAGTATTATATTTAGTTATAGTTTAGTTTTATTGATTTCAGAAATTCTTTTTTATTTTTCTTTTTGGAAGAATCAAGACAGCCTTATGTGGAATCTCTAGGTTTTCTTGTTTTTACAACTTCAATGCCTTTTAAAAAATACCACATGCCCACATGGCCAAACAGTATACATCTGTTGACAGCAATCCGCCATCTCTTTCTGAAACAATTCAGCCACTAGAGGAGCCGTGTCCTCACAAACAATTTGTCTGCTAACTACAAATGACTGTCCTATTTCTCCTCCCTCTGGGGACACAGTTTCCTAAAAGATGCACCTAAGACAGATATTTAGTCTGCCCTAAATATTAAAGATATTTGAAAATAGTTTCTTTTAAAGCCTGGATTTAAGAATAATGTATAACACAAACATAATTCGCAGGGATGCCTCAAAAATACCTCAAATTAAGCTTGTCCAAAACCAGACTCATGATCTGCACCGGAGCCTGGCTAAAGATGGCCTGTGGGTCAAAACCTCCCCACTGCCTGTTTTGCAAATAAAGTTTTATTGAAACATCTCCACACTCATTCATTTTACATTATCATCTGTGGCCCCTTGTGGGCTACAACACTGGTAGAATTTGAGTAGCTGGGAATGCACGGCCAGAAAAGCCTCAAATATTTGCTGTCTGACCCTTGATAGATGACTCAGAGCCAAAGAAAACAGAAATACAGGCTGGGCGCGGTGGCTCACACCTGTGATCCTAGCACTCTGGGAGGCCGAGGCAGGAGGATCGCTCAAGGTCAGGAGTTCAAAACCAGCCTGAGCAAGAGCGAGACCCCGTCTCTACTATAAATAGAAAGAAATTAATTGGCCAACTAAAAATATATAGAAAAAATTAGCCCGGCGTGGTGGCACATGCCTGTAGTCCCAGCTACTCAGGAGGCTGAGGCAGGAGGATCGCCTGAGCCCAGGAGTTGGAGGTTGCTGTGAGCTAGGCTGACGCCACGGCACTCTAGCCCGGGCAACAGAGTGAGACTCTGTCTCAAAAAAAAAAAGAAAAAGAAAAAGAAAAAGAAAACAGAAATCCAATCCCTAGTGCAGGCAGCCTTGTCCATCTATAAGCCAGAAGTTAGGTGTCATCTTTGAAGTCTCCCTTTGCCTTCGCACCCCATATTTAAATTACCGACGCCTTAACGCCAGTTTTATGTCTTTCAATCACTTGGATTATTTTGTCCAAAAAATGATTAATCTATATTAAGTACTTATTGGGTGCTGGACCCTGTTTGAGTTGCTGGGGACACATCAGACAAAAGTTAGTTCCTTAGAGAGCTGAGTCCTCTTTTCCCATCTCTGCCATCGCACCCTTTCGGCGAAGCTCTCCACCGAGGCTCTCCACCTCCCTTCCTGCTGGCCTCTGCCTCCGCCCACCATCTGTACAGCAGCCAGAACGGCCCTTTTAACCTGCAGGGCTCATCGCGTCGCCCTTTTGCGTAATCTTGCCAATGCGTTCTCATTTCCCCGGACCTCCTACGTGAGTGTGCATGATCTGGACAGGACACCCATCCACCGGCTCCACTGTCCTTTGAAGTTTCCCGCCACACGGTGGTTTTTGCTATAATATGCTGCTCAACGACCCTTCAGCTCACCAGACTTTTTGCTCAGGAAGTCGCCACACATATTGGGTTTTTTGTTTGTTTGTTTGTTTTGAGACAGAGTCTCACTCTGTTGCCCAGGCTAGAGTGCCGTGGCGTGAGCCTCGCTCACAGCAACCTCACACTCCTGGGCTCAAGCGATCCTCCTGCCTCAGCCTCCCGAGTAGCTGGGACTACAGGCATGCGCCACCACGCCCGGCTAATTTTTTCTATATATTTTTAGTTGGCCAGTTAATTTCTTTCTATTTTTAGTAGAGATGGGGTCTCGCTCTTGCTCAGGCTGGTTTCAAACTCCTGACCTTGAGTGATCCTCCGGCCTCGGCCTCCCAGAGTGCTAGGATTACAGGCGTGAGGCACCACGCCACGCCCGGCCGGTTCCCCTTTTTATAAGCTCATAGAGATCCCTTCTCATAGCACTTGACACAATTTGTAATTATGCAAATGTATGACTTGTATCAAATGTATCAAAATCCATCTGCCAATCAATGCGTAAGCTCCAAGAAATCCCAGCCCCCATGCACTTCATCCACTATTGGAAACTCAGCATGTGGGAGGGAACTCAGCAGCCCTGTTGACTGAATGGAGAAATGATGGTGTGAAGGAAAGAACAGACTGACCGCTCCTTTAGAAGTGACTTTCCCCCCTCAGTCAAAATTATTTGAGTTTAACTGTAATTAGAAGTGCTGGAAGGATCCATAATTACATATGCGTGTCTCATCTGTCTTCTGGTCACTTAATCCACATCTATTGCTAGAGTGAGTCTTTGCAGCTGAAACGTCCTTGGCATTTTCTTAAGCGAAGAAAAGGAGTTAAATATGGAACGCTCAATTGCTAAGTGGAGGGAAGATGAACACAATTAGCAGCATACTATGGAGCAAGAGAAACACAAGTCATGGGCAGTCTTCCGCCAAGGACAGAGCTTGGTTTCAATAGGTCCCTGACTGTCCTCTGAATATTCTTTCTCCTTTGGTAAGATGAGCTATAGCTCAAAATAGAAAGAGTATGAGCTAGGTCTGGCTCCATCACCTCCAGACAGAATGACCATAGATAGGCAAGTTAGACAATCAGTTTTCCTGATCTTATTAGTTAAGAAGATTAAATAACAATTAGAAGAAGACAAAATAATAACTATGAGTAAGGAACCAACGTGGTGCCTGAGACATACCAGCTACATAAATAATTATTAAGTTATGTTAGACTATCTTATGGCTCCAATGATCAACTTAAATTCATGCAAAGGACTTTAAGGTGGACATCCCCAGTCCTCCCCTCTCTTTTGAGCTCCAATTCTCCAGTCAAGTATCACCAAGATTTAATGTCAGAGTGGCCTTTGAGATTCTACACATCTAAACGCATCTTCCTTTCTCTAGATCTTTCCGCATACCCTCCAACCTGTCTTGGTGGACCAGAGTAGTTAATAACATGGGTGTTGGAATCATATGGACACATGGATTCAAATCCTAGCAGGGTAACCTTGGCCAAGGTATTTAAACTCCCTGAACACCCCCTCCCTTTTTTTTGTTCTATGAAATGGAGATAGTAATGATTACCTCCCAGACTTATTGGGAAAATATATATATGGAAGCATATTGTCTCATACACAGCAAAATGTTTTTTGTTTTTTTTTATTATTGAGACAGAGTCTCACTCTGTTTCCTGGGCTAGAGTGAGTGCTGTGGCATCAGCCTAGCTCACAGCAACCTCAAACTCCTGGGCTCAAGTGATCCTCCTGCCTCAGCCTCCCGAATACCTGGGACTACAGGCATGCACCACCATGCCCAGCTAATTTTTTTTTATATATATTTTTAGTTGGCCAATTAATTTCTTTCTATTTTTAGTAGAGATGGGGTCTCGCTCTTGCTCAGGCTGGTTTCGAACTCCTGACTTTGAGCGATCCTCCCGCCTTGGCCTCCCAGAGTGCTAGGATTACAGGCGTGAGCCACCACGCCCGGCCCACAGCAAAATCTTGATGAGGTTTGTCTATGAAATTATTCTTAGCGGCAGTACAGTCATCTTTGACTGCCTGCTATACCTTGCTGCCCCCCAAAAGCAACGATCACAACGTTTGTTTCCGTTTTCCCCCCATAAGCCTGTTTCCAATATCATCAGTCTACTAAAGTCAGGACTGTGTTCCCTTAACTGCCCTCTCTGACTTTGGGCCTTCCCTGTCTTCGTTTCTTATTTCGTTACTCTGCTTTATTTCTCCCCATAGCAATGACTGTCTGGAATCAAATATCCAGGCGTTTGCTTTTGTGTCCATCTCTCTTCACCTGGGCGTAGCCCTGGAGGCCAAAGCCCACGACTGTGCTGCTTCTTGACGTTCATCTGTGCCTGAGAACAGCGGCGCAGTGGCTATTCATCCGGCATTGCCAGAGGCCTCCTTAGAAGGAAATTGTGAGTTCTGCTGATTAAACCTCTGATGAGTCTCCAGAGCCCACCTGAGACAGTGAGGACATTCACTTTAGCACATAGTCACTGCGACCTCTGACCGCCCGCCCCCCAACTCATCTGCCTCCACCCCTATCCCGCTTCCAGCCAAGGCCACCAGTTGGGCTTGCCTTTGACACCTGAGTCCCTTTCTGCCTATTTAAGATCCAGGTCCCTTGGCCAGGCGTGGTGGCTCACGCCTGTCATCCTAGCACTCTGGGAGGCCAAAGCGGGAGGATCGCTCAAGGTCAGGAGTTCGAGGCCAGCCTGAGCAAGAGCGAGACCCCGTCTCTACTAAAAACAGAAAGAAATTAATTGGCCAACTAAAAATAGATAGAAAAAATTAGCCGGGCATGGTGGCGCATGCCTGTAGTCCCAGCTACTCGGGAGGCTGAGGCAGGAGGATCGCTTGAGCCCAGGAGTGTGAAGTTGCTGTGAGCTAGGCTGACGCCACGGCACTCTAGCCCGGGCAACAGAGTGAGACTCTGTCTAAAAACAAACAAACAAACAAACAAACAAACAAAAAACCTTTGAGGAGTCTCTGCTGCCCACCTGAGACAGAGCAGACTTTCACTTTAGCACATAGAGGTAGCACTGCGACCTCTGACCCCCCGCCCCCGAGACTCATCTGCCTCCACCCCCATCCCCCTTCCAGCCAAAGGCACCACTTGGGCTTGCCTTTGACACCTGAGTCCCTTTTTACCTATTTAATATCCAGGTCGCTATTTGCATTATTTTGTTCACTTTGTTCACATTTATTCTTTCAGCTGTAATTCTTTTCTCCCCACTCTTTAGCAGCTAGCTTAAAGGTCTCAAATCTTCCCTGATGCCTCTCCTTCATTTGAAATCTCTTAGCATTTTATATGGTACTCTGCTCCTGCCCGCTCTACTTATACTTTGAAAACTGAAATCATTATCTTTTTTTTTTGTTTTTAATCCCCTACAAAGCTGAAAAGGTGATACCGAACATGGGGCAGATTCTATCCCAAGACAGAACTTTCAGGATTAGAATGAAAAGGATAAATCCACAGGGGGGAAAATGTCTTATTTTATGCCCTTGAATACTTCTTATTCTTCTTTTGAGTTCGAGCCTTCTGAATCTGCCTGGCTTTAAATATGACAAACTATATACAAGCAAGAACAATAGAAGTCCTCACATCACTGCTACTAAATCTTTTTTCCTAACCAGCTCAGCCATTCATCTCAGGTTTTCACACCCAAGACAACTTGCAAATTGCTTTTCACCCACTCACCTGGAGTGAGTCATGCTCTCTGCCAGGTAAGAGGAGAATGCTGATCAGTCAGTTTACTAAGACAAAAGGGCTTTTGATTTTTTTTTTCTATTTTCCTTCCTTCCTTTCTATCTTTCTTAGCCTCTCAAGTTCTTGCTTCCCTTTTTTGATCTAGAAGATAAAACTATTTTTATATCCAGATTATTTAGGGTAGTTATCTCGCATTTTTTTCTGCTGAATACTGGCCTTGCAACACAATCTTTTGAGAAAAAGAAAACACTCTATTTCATACAGGCATGTCAGGGAGCTGTGATGCATGTTAGCTTATTAAAGACCTTGAGACGTTTTGCTATTAAGGAAAGACTAGGCCTCCTTGATTGAATCTAGTGCTTTTTAATTCATGTGAGTACAGAACAAAGCATGCTTTCTCTTCCTGTAAAAATTATTATCAAACCATCCTGCAGAATCTATATTCCTTCAGTAACACACGGTGGAAAAAAAACACACTGTGGAAAACAGTGATACTGCTTAACAAATACTTTGGGATTCTAGCACCATCTTTAGGGTCTTTTCCCTTCTTGGGCTCTTATACCCTGTGGAATCATGGAAAAAATCAGAGAACAGGAACTGGGTTATCAACTCTCTCAATACTAGCTGGATCATCTTGGGCAAGACACTTAACGTCTGTGAGGTTAATTTCCTCACCAGTAAATTGAGTTCTAAGAAAATCAAATAGACAATTACATAATTTAATATATGACTGTTTTAAAACAGTGAATAGTCCATTACAATCGGTATTTTTATTTCTTCTTTTTTATTATAAGAGGAAGAATAAACTATTATTATTTCATGTGGGTTTTAGCTTTTTCTCACCCACTGCTTCTGTGCCTTTTTCACATCGCCCCTGATGACTGGAACACCCTCCCCCGACCCAGGTTAGCAAGATTTAGCCAAATACCTCCTCCCGATGAACACCTGGCAAGCCAAACTAAACAGTCAACCTTCCTCTTATAGGAAAATAGTTTAGTTCCCCTACAACTGAGCATAAGAAGGAATATTGTTTTGTAGTACGTGCCTTTCAATGATGAATTGGACAATCAGTTCTTTAACAGATAACGCAAGGAAACAACTCGAGTAGTTAAAATTTCAGGCTCGGGTGACAGCTCAGGGGATGTGGCCGTGACAAATTTGGATAAGAGGGCTTTTGGTGCCCTTCATCTCACATCTAAGTAAGCAGCCACCTGCGGCCACTGAATCCTGTCCCAAGCCTCACGGGGTTTTGCAGAAGGCTGCGGAGGTGCATACATGTGGATGTTGATGTCTATTTCCACGTAAGTATATTTAAAAAATCCAGTTAGACGATTTAAGAAATGGAATCTATTATCTTACACATTTATAGGTCCACAAAGCTCAGAGAGAAGTGGTCTTTCCACTCAATATGCATAATTTGCTTATTTTCACGTTGGGGAGTCAGATCAACTATCAGAGAGTGACACAAACGAAGTGTTTATTTGATTCGCGTTATCTTTAGAGGGCTGCTGGAGGAATAAAGGGATATGAAAGGTACTTTCTTCATTTAAAAAAAATGCAGGGGCCGGGCGCGGTGGCTCACACCTGTCATCCTAGCACTCTGGGAGGCCGAG
>VBSM01000316.1:1520400-1542464 GCA_008086735.1 Cheirogaleus medius
AGGCGGCGAGTGGCCGTGTCCCAGCGCCCGACAGTTTTCCCCATCAAATCCTCTGACACAGGGAATAAAATAATAATAAACACTGGTAATCGCAGCTCCCACTATGTAACTATTAATATTATGCACTAGGCATAGGCATTGTTGTCTGTGCTGTGTATACTATTGCACTCAATTGTTACAACAAACCTGTGAAATAAATGTCAATAAACAAAAAACACCTGAGATTTTACCCCACTTGCAAAGCTGACAAGTCAGCCTGCATGGTCTCAGAGATGCTGGCAGAAGATACGCAACCTCTGGGTCAGAGACAAAAGACGGTTTACTATTCTCAGTAATAGCAACAGCCAGAGCTGCATCATTTGTGCTTTTTTCCCAAGGCTGAATTCCCACAGGGCGATGGGAATAGGGCCAGATGGATGCTGTACATGCTGTGGGTTGTTTCACTAGAACCCCGAGTTTAGGAAACCCCAGTAGTTTACAAGAGGTCCTGTATGCAAGCGTGTCCACTCTTTACGGACATTATTTTTATTATCCAGGGCAGAAAACAAATCTGCCCTCTTCTCCATAAGGAGAAACTTACCTCTATTTTCCCCAGTGATTGCTATATAAGTATCATTGGAAAGTTTTGAACAAAAGCTAAATAAATTTCTTTGCTCATAAGACATGCAGAAATGCAAGAGACCCATGGCCAATCATTTCCCAGTTTACAAATGTGACAAGGAAGCTCAGAATCATTAAGTAATTTACCTCGTTAACATGTAAGAAGATGAACACGGATTCCAATCCTGATGTTTCCAACCCTAATGCTTGCATTACCAGCCACTAAGCAATACCGTTTCCACATTTTATTGGGTAGGAACGTAGGGCTTAGAGAAACTAAAGATTAAGTGTATTAAGGTTGAAGGAGCTTGTGAGCAAGGCAGCTGGGATTTGAGTCTGCAACATCCAGCTACAGATCTGGTGGTCTGGCCACCACGTTACAACTACTGACAACACACCAGAGGACACGAGTTTGCTGGGTGACCTAAGACGGTCCAGGCAAAGCAAACAAAGCAAAGAAAGGTGTAGAGGGTGAGGGAAGCACAGATTGCTCAAGTGAGGTGAGGAGGCCTTATTCTCGAGGGGATAGAAAAATACACATACACGCATGCACATGCACACACACACACACACACACACACAACAGGGGAGAGTGTGCAGAGCTGAGTTGGGAGGTTGCTTTCTATCTTGTAAACTTTGGACTCTGAGCAATCACCTGATTTAAAAGAAAAATAAAGAAACTCTCTATGCATTCATATGGAAAGATAACCAAAATCTATTATTAAGGGAGAAAAAAAGCAAAGTATACAGCAGTGAGTACAACATGCTACATTTTATGTAAAAGGAGGAGGAGGATGGTGGTAAAATCCATGTCCACACATACCTGGATGTGCGGAAAGAAACTGGAAGGATATATGAAAAGAGCAGTAGTGATCCCAGGGGTATGGGCTACCGGAAAGAGGGGAAACTCATTTCACGGTTTTCCTTGCCTTCTGGTTGTTTGCACCATTTGAATACATTTCCTTTAAAGATTAAATTTTAAAATACAAACAGGAAAAATTCACGATCCAAGATTGTCTTTTCAACAAGGTCAATTTTCAGGATCGGGAAAGTCTGTCTTCTTGGATTTCACCAGGCAGTTTCAAAACCCTCTGGTGTCACCATCGCTTGCGAAAACAGAATTGATCTTGCCATTAGGAAAGTAGAGCGTGGATTCCAGCTTGGTGCTAGATTCCCTTTCTCAGCATCTTGACTATTTTGAATTAAGATACTGAGAGAAGTTTTTCTCCTCGCTTGGTTTTCTAAGCAACTTTTGAGAAAATCTTCTTCCAAGTCGCGACCACTCGGTATCTTTCCTGATAATTGCTAAGGTGCTTCAACTGCACTCATCCGTTTTCTCCTTACACACGGCCCTGCCCCAGATGTGTGTGGCTGAACGTTCACAACCAGCTCTCCAAGAGAAAAGCAAAATTCTATGTGTCACATTGGCTGATTTCTATGCTATAAACCATATGACTGATTTCGAGTTGCCCATGCGATGTCATGAGCCGACGTAGCATATGATTATACAGCATTCCCAGCATACACATTCAATAGCTGATATGTGACCTCAAGAGCAGAGATAATAGTAAAATGTAACAAAATAACGAGGAAGTGGAGAATTTTGAGTATTTATCGTTTTTGCTTTTAATTTAGTGTATTTGATTGTAAGTCACTGTCATTTATTTTCATACTGATTATTTTTAAAAAATTGATGGGCAAAACCCCTAAAACTCTAACAGCCAGCTCTCATAAGCTGGTACGAGATGGCAAGAGCCAGGTCCAGCCTGCCACTGTCAGACAGACCTCAAAGCTCTCCTGGAGGATGCATTTTCTCTCTGGACTCTGCTTCCAAAGCGAGCTTTGGAGAAACCGAGTAACACACCCCAGACAAGCTGACTGGGTCATAACAAGCACTACTTTGTGTTGAGTCCTACAAAGCTGCAATCCCCAACCTCCAGGCCATGGATCCGAACCAGCTAGTGGTTACGAGGCACTGAGCTGCACAGCAGGAGGTGAGTGGCGGGTCAGTGAAGGAAGCCTTGTCTGTATTTACAGCTGCTCCCCATCACTAGCATCACCGCCGAAATCCGCCTCCCGCCCTGCCCACCCCACCTGGTCTGCAGCAAAATCGTCTTCCATGAAACAGGTCCCTGGTGCCAAACAGGTTGCAACCATTGCTGCAAAGTTCCAGACACTGAAAAGTACTTTGCCATGATTTTATTTAATCTTCACATTCACTCTGAAAGCTTCAAATAGTGTCACTTAGAAAGCTTCAAATATTGGTTCCCATTGCAAAATAAGGAGAGTGAGGCTTGAGCTTCTTAGAAAGGGGACACACCTAGATGTGCAACCCAAGCCAGGCGCTCACCTGTTTCACTGGACTCCCATGCAATACTGCTGCGAAGTACTTGTAAGAGATGATTTAAATCGAGTCGGATACATGGGAGGTAATTCCGGGGGGTCACGAGTGGAAGAAAGACCAAAGAAGCCTTTAGATGTTCTAACAGGTGGTCCTGCTTCCCTCCCCAGAAAACACATCTTTCCTATTTCTGCAAGATGCTTTTCACCTTAGGTGTTGTATTCAAATATACTCTGGATTCTCCGTCTGAAATATTTCTTTCAGACATTGTCTTAGTCTGTGTTGCTGTGCTGGGCGATTTGTAAAAAAAAAAAAAAAAAGAAAGAGGTTGATTTGCATGTGGCTCCCAGGCTGTATGAGAAGCAGGTGTCAGCATCTGCTCGACTCTTGGTGAGGTCCAGGCTGCTGGCACTGGTGGCAGGAGGCAAAGGGACCTGGTGTGTACAGAGATCACGTGGCGAGAAAGGAAGGAGATGGGGGAGGTGCCAGGCTTTCATTAACAAACAGCTCTCCTGGGAAGTAAGAGAGGGAGGACGCACTGATTACCTGGAAAGCAGCACCAAGCCATTCATGAGGGATCTGCCCTGGTGACCAAAACACCTCCCATGAGGCCCCCCTCCAACATTCCAGATCAAATTTCAACATGACACTTGAAGGAACCAAACATCCAAACTACAGTAGTCATATCCTGGGGTGCCACAGTGCTGGCCTACTGTATAGGTCCCAGACTTGTCCTTGCTGGCCCTGTTGTCTCTCCTGGTTCAAGGCCACCACTCTGCCGTCCTTGGGCTTCTGTTCAGAATCTACAGTCGGTCTTTTCTCTTCTCCAAACTGACTCTTGGGGAAAAGATCCCCAGTTAGTCAAACGATTCACTTGATGTCAGGTCAATTATATTTAAAAAGGCCAAAGGAATGACAATTCTTACAATGATATGTGATTATGGAAAAGTTTCTTTGTTTTTGTTCTTTTGCTCAGTTATTTTTTCCTCTGGGTACACAGGGGAGAGGGATGGGGAGGGGGATTACTTTCTAGGCCAGTGTTGATCAACCTTTGCTACACATTGGAATCATCTGGGAATTTTTTTTAAAAAAATGCTGATGCCTGGCACCCACACTCAGATTGTCTAATTTAACTGTAAGATGGGGGATCTGGGCACTGGAATTTTTCTGAAGCACCACAGTATTTTTCTAGTGTGCAGTGAAGTTTAGCAAGCACTAGCCTAGCTGTTAAAAATTCAACCTGTGGGGGCCTATGAGGAAGGCCACAGTGCCAAGGGCTTTCTCATGGATC
The DNA here is from genome assembly GCA_008086735.1 of Cheirogaleus medius. Lineage (NCBI taxonomy): Eukaryota > Metazoa > Chordata > Mammalia > Primates > Cheirogaleidae > Cheirogaleus > Cheirogaleus medius. Next base: position 1,524,633 of record VBSM01000316.1, read on the forward strand.
TGGTATAGGGCAGGTTCATTAATTAACACTTCAATTAATTGAATTTTCATCGAGCCCTCCATTCATCGCTTAGGCCTCAGGGGTTCTGGAGGCTTCAGATTGCATTATGATTTAGTTTCCCAGGGCCTCTTTGCTTTAAAACAAAACAAAACAAATCACCCCACCTCCCAAAAAAAGAGTTGTTTACTAAATAGAGTATAACTCAGCTGGAAAAGGAGAATGTTTTTCAATGGCTTAGTAAGTTACTCTAACACAGGCATTTACAGGCAAATAATTAATGGACCGATTACAAATTATTTGTTTTTGTTCATTAAAGCAGAACCTCAATTTATTAAAGCAGGAACTAAAACAAATGCTCTTACTGTACAAATGCTACATAGTTATTAAAAAAAAAAAAACACCTGGAATACAGAAACTCAGCAGGTCTGTAAAAAGAAAACAAAACAAACAACTCCAGGCTTTTCTGTATCCGTTCGGTGGAAAATAGGACTAAAAATTCAAGGTCAGTGTTAATTCATGAATTCAAAAATTCCTGGGAAAAACTTACATCTGCTTGCAGATGCTCTTGGGTAAGCCAAGGTCAGGAGAAGGCTTTGTTTTTCGCTTGGTTCTGTGCAGGACACAGCAAGCAGCCTTGAAGCTGTATCATCCCCATCTCCCACTGCGAGCTCTTTTGTTTATGGACTTCTGAGAAGTATAAATAGGAAAACCTGAATTATTCAACGGAAGGCGGCTCCGTACGGTTAGGTTCAGCCGGGACGTTTTCCTTGCACTAGTGCCATCGTCTTTCTTACTCAGTTTCCTTAGCAGACCCGTCCCAGGCCACACGCAGGCCCTGTAACAGAAGTCCCAGCCACGTTCCGAGGGAGGCACGGAGGGAGTCACACGTGAGGAAGAAGCAAATCTAGCAAGACGGTAAGTATACGGTGCCGGCGGCGAGTCTGTGAGTGTTCACTGTGCCATTCTTCCTACTTTTCTGTGTGTTTGAAAAATGTCACGAGGAAATATTGGAGGATAGAGGGAAGTCCTCAACTTAACCCTGTTTCTGAATTTAAACCTTCATTGCACATGAATTAATGGTGATTGCCACTTTAAGTGTGGTCTTAATAAATCTGGGCTAAGTTAATAATGATAATGAATAAGACGTAATTAATAACTGATAATCAATGAACTAGACAGTATATTAAGTGATTTATTTACTGTGTGAATTTAATCCTCGCATCAAAGCCATGAATAAGTGCGATTGTTATGTTTTACGAAGGGGAAACAGAGGCCCAGAGAAGAAAAGTGACTTGTTTCAGCTCCTGATCCGAAGGATATTCAGACCTTACTCCTTGGCCTCATCATTCTTTCTTTTAATTGAAGTATAGTGAACATCTAGAACAACACACACACATTATAAGCACATAGCTTGTGAATTATCACAAGCGGAGCAGGCTCATATAATCAGAACCCAGGTCAGGAAACAGAAACTTTCCAGAACCTTCTCCCTCCAAATCGCTACCCTCTTCCCCCAAATCATTTCCTCTCCTGACTTCTCATCCCACTGATTCAATTTGCCAGGCTTCGTTCATGTTGTGTTCAAACGCCTCCCGGGACAAAGTTCTCTCTTTGCAAAGTAATAGCATTCTTATCCCAAAGACATTCTGGTTAAAAACTAAAATGAGTGGAATAGGCCACTGCTCTAATGTGCAAGATTGCTGCTTTCTCCTGTGCCCACAGAGGGCTTTCCAGGTGGCAAGCAGAAAGAAATCACCTCGATGAGATAGAAAAAGTGTTTGTGAGGAAATACCTCCTTTACGAATCGAACCATCACCAGACTCTTGGAATTATTCCAGCCAAAGATGAGCTGAGTTGTACGTTTTAATTCTTCCTTGAATTTATTCGTTCATCAGTAGTCAACAGAGGCAGTACGTGAGACAGAGCGGTAGGCGACTGACTACTCAACGTGCCCTCAATGTGTCAACAGTCAGGGTAGAAATGAAAAGAGGGAAATAAAATCTGAAATAATTTTGATCAATGCTACTGGAAGGTTTAGATGACTTTTCAGAATTGGGAGCAAATATGTATTTCTTACTTGCTATGTACCGTGTTTCCCTGAAAGACCTACCCATCAAATAAGCCCTAGCGGGATTTCTAAGCATTTGCACAATAGAAGCCCTACCCCGAAAATAAGACCTAGCGATGGTCGTGGCTACGCAGCGCATCTGCACAACCCACCCATTTCGTCGCGGAGCGGTCAAGAACACGAGCAGCCCTTCTCATCTGCCCCATGAGAGCTCTATGGCTCGACAGGAGAGATTGGGGCCGATGGTTCTAAAGGAAATAGAGTCGCAAGACATTCAGGATGGAATTTGGGGTTTGGAGAGTGATGATGATGTTCCAGAAGAAGACGACTTCACTCTATTTGAATCAATGTAGATGGTTGTACCGTACTTAAAAAAAAATAACACATCCCCTGAAAATAAGCCCTAGGGTGTCTTCTTGAGGTAAAATAAATATAATACCCTGTCTCATTTTAGGGGGAAACACCGTACACCCCAGTGTGAACATGCTCTCTGTTCTCAGATGTTCTAGAACTGGGGTTCTGTCTCAAGTCTGTGCTCTCTGGACACCAGCCGATGAATTAGCTCCCTCCTGGTTGTAAATCAACCAAGAGCTTCGTGTCTAGATTTCGTGACATTGTTGTGAAACCCATATGACTGCTTTTTCATGGTGAAAGCTCTAATTGAAGGACAAATCTAACTTTCTTGTCCAAAAATGTATGCCCAGACTCCACTTTTATTGGGTCAGCATGAGCCCGAGGACGAATCTGTGCCTCTCACTTAAAGCCGACTCGAGTGCAGCGTCGGCCCCAGACCTGTATTTTGTCTTCTGTCCCTTGCGGCAAGCGCTCGCCATGGCTACAGGTTTTTGTGTTGATTTATTGCTTCTGAAAGGCATATCCACAGAATGCTCTTCTCCTATTAAATTCTGGCTAATTCTACCTTGATATCCTCTTGCTATATTTTCCTCCCAGGAGTGTGGCTCTTTCCCAATTCCTGGACGGCCACCTTCTCGCTTCAAGGATGTGAACTATTATCTGCCGTGGGCAGGTTTCCAGGCCAGCCGCCCGGTGACAGAGCCGCTGCCAAAGCAATTAGCTGAATGTGCAGAGGGAAGGGAAAAGCACATGCAAGGTGGCCTCGGGACAATGCCGTGTCCTCCAGGTTTTCAGAACAGGCATGCGGTGGGATTGGTCCTTTGGGAGCTTCCTGGCCCACCAGCCCCACTCACATCTTTGCTTGCTGGTAAATTCCCCAATTTTCCTCTCCTTGTCACCTCCACCATCACTCACGCCCTGGCTGCTCCACCCTCCTCCTCTACTGAGCCGACTGGGTACTGCCATCAGCCGTTTTATAGACAGTCCAACAAAGACTGGGAGAAGTCAAGGGCCTTGTCGAAGGTCACACGGGAAGTGGCGGGATTTAGGGTCTGTCGCCTAGTGAGCTCTGTGCTCTGAACCATTTACGTAACACCGACTCCCAGACAGGGATGTGTGTTTTCAAGTAGACCCACCTTAACTGCTTCTGATTTCATTCATTCATTCATTTGTTCATTCATGCATCCATTCAAACAAAACCTTAAGATATTTACCATGTGACAAGCACTAACCACTGTGAACCAAAGCGTCAAGATTCCAGCCCTTCCTGGATTTTATATCTTAGGGTGTCAGGCAGAGTGGAGGCGGGGAAGGACAGAGAGCAGAAAATAGGCAAGTAGCCGGGCGCGATGGCTCATGCCTGTCATCCTAGCACTCTGGGAGGCCGAGGTGGGAGGATCACTTGAGCTCTGGAGTTCGAGACCAGCCTGCTGAGCAAGAGTGAGACCCCGTCTCTACTAAAAATAGAAAAATTAACCAGGTGTCATGGTGTATGCCTGTAGTCCCAGCTACTCGGGAGGCTGAGGCAGGAGGATCGCTTGAGCTCAGGAGTTGGAGGTTGCTGTGAGCGAGGCTGACACCATAACACTCTACTCAGAGCAACAGAGTGAGACTCTGTCTTGGGGGAAACATATAGGCAAGTAAATAATGAAATATTTACAGATTATTTGTATTTACAATTTAATTACAACTCTACAAACTGCTATGAAGGAAACTGAAAACGTAAAAGAGAAAGAGAATAAAACAGAGAAATAAGGGCCTGCTGAAGGGAGAGCGGGTTAGGAAACACGGCGCAGAGGAGGCGCTATTGAAAGCCAGAGGCAAAGACGGAGAAGGCGCAAGCTGTCTGAAGGCCAAGGAGTGTGCTCCCGACCCGGAGCCGTGTGCGGGCCAGGAGCTGAAAGAGGACCAGGCAGCCGGGCAGGGGAGAGAGCACCGCACGGTGGCAGCTCGCACGGTCTTGAAATACATCTGTGATGGGTGAATTGTGTTGAAGTGCCAGGCCCCTAGCCCTGCCAAATGTGCCCTTGTTTGGGAACAGGGCATCTGCAGAGGCCATCGAGCTAGAGCGAGGCCGTACTTGATAGGTTGGTTCTGATCCCACACAACTGGTATCCTCGTAAGAGGAGAAAACGGAGGCAGAGAGACAGACAGACACACAGAGAGAGAACGTCACAGGTGACAGAAGCAGAGACAGGAAGGACGGAGCTGCGAGCCAAGGCATGCCAAGGACTGCCAGCCACCCCGGAGGCTAGGAAGAGGCAGGGAAGGATTCTACCCAGAGTTTCAGAGAGATCCTGGCCCTGCTGACACTCTGGTTTAGGACTTGTAGCCTCAAGAACATATAAAATAATAAATTTCCATTGTGTTAAGCTCCCCGGTGCGTGGTACGTTGTTACCGCAGCCCCGAGAAGCTAGAACAGCCCTGCGGACGTGAGTGAGGACTGCGTGTGTCATTCTAAGTGAGCGAAGGTGGCCGGTGAGGCAGCCAGGGCAACACGGGAGACTCGTAGTCGCCAAGAGAAAAAACGAGGGTGGTTTGGATTAAGGTTGTCACAGAAAAAAAACAGAGAAAGGACCAGCTAGGCTCTTTATATCAGAGCCAATGTTTCTACATAAAAAAGTGAAAAACACACAGGACCTACCAAATTGCCTATAATCCCTTTGGATAAGTTCTTAAAACCAAGCCTTAGATTTTTTTCTGTGGGCGATGAATCACAGAGTCACTATGAAGATTTGCACAGTGCCTGGCATGTAGCAAACATCTAATACAGATTACTCTTGCCGGTGTCGCTATGACTATCATTTTATCCTCTCTCTTATTGGAACTTAGCAAAGCCTAATATAAAATGTGACCCAAAAGAGCATGTCCTTTGGTGAATGTAGTGTCAGTAAATTCGGCTACAAATCCTCATTCTTCTACTTAAATTTAAAAAAAAAATGTTTGAGTAATATGATATTGTTGGCATTTGACTTTCTTTGACTAAGAAAAATGGCAATTTTATATGGTTACTTAACTTAATATATAAGATTTGCATACAAAAGAATATGTACGATATGGAATGAAGCACAATAAATGCTGACCTCTAGAATACTTACTACTTAATTTAAGAACGAGAATATTGCCAGACTCCTGCCTTTTCCTGACTACATAATACTGTAAGCATTAACCCTAGGCTTTATTTTAAATATACAGTTTTTTACATATAAGCATATTTGTGCTTTTATTTGCTTTCAAGTTTCATAAATATATCAGCCAATCCATATGTACTTCTTTAACTTGCTGTTTTTCACCTGAATATTATGTTTCTAAGAGTCCTCCATGTCCTTGCCTGTGGCTATAGTACTTTCCTTTTCCCTGCTGTATAATATTCTAGTGAGTGTGCTGCACGTTGTTGATAATCCATTTTTTCCACCAACGGATATCATTCCCTGGATGAATTAACTCATTTCTCATCGATTCAATGTTCTCACTTTTTCATACTTTTTTGTGATGAATATATAATTCACATACCATCAAATTCATCATTTAGAAGTATACAATTCAGTTGCTTGTAGTATGTTCACAAAGTTGTGCACCGTCACCTCTATCTAATTCTAGAGCATTTTATAACTCCAAAGAAAATTCCGTACCCCTTCACTCCTGCTGTAGCCCTGGCAACCATTGATCTGTCTCTGTGGATTTGCCTACTCTGGACACTTCGTACGAATGAAATTAGATAATAGATGTTTTGTGTGTATCTAGGCTACTTTCCCTTTGCACAATGTTTTCAAGTTTCATTCCTATGGTAGCATGCATCATTACATCATTTCCTTTATACTGTCAAATAATATTGTTAGGATGTTTTTTCAGTTTATGTATCTACTCCTCAGTTGACAGACAATTGGATTACTTCTGTTTTTTGTCGATCGTGAATGATGCTGCTGCGAACATTCCAGGTACCAGTCTGTGTGTGGACATATACGTCCATTTCTTTTGGGTAGATAATTGGGAGAGCAGTTGCTGGGTCATATGCTTACCTCATTTTTAACCTTTTGAGAAAATGCAAATCTCTTTTCTAAAGCTGATACTCAAATTGGCATTCCTACCAGCAATGTATATGGGTTTTGATTTCTCCACATCCTTGCCAATACTTGTTACTGTCTGTCTTTTGATTATAGATATTCTCTCCTTTGCGTAATGGAATCATTATATAATAAGAAAACGCATTGTAAATGCTATTAAGAGGAGCAAATGTGATAATAGAAATAAAAGTGCTTTCTAAATGACTAGTTAGCCTGGTTAAGCCAAGGAAAGAACATACAAAGAGCATTTCTTTCGTACGCCACTGAGATGTACAAGATCTTTTAATGACGAAGTAAGAAAAGCCACCTTTGAAATTCAATTCGGTGCCAATGTCATTGACAATTCTAATGAACTCTTAAAGCTGAAAGCACCTGGTGGTTTCAGCATTTAACCCCTCCTTCTGCACCCCAGTGATCTGCTTTTACCAGATTTTCTGTGATGGATGAGGGGCTGGCTTTAAAGAAAGCAGGGAGAACTTCAGCAAGACATTTAGAAGAACTTCCTGATTCGAAGGTGAGAGCACATTTTCTTTTTCACAGAATTAATGCACACTGTCTGTTCCAGGGACGTTTTTCTTAGAAACTTGCAGAAAGCCCTGCCAGAGGCTGAAGAAGTAGTGTTAGGAGGAAGGCTTGGTGGAGACTGGGGTGGTCTATCCAGCCATTGTGTCTCACAGTTCTCTGCTGACCTGGGTTCAGTGAATCACCTCAACCAGCATGGTATACAGCCTCTGGGTATTTAGAATCCCAGATCTTATTTATAAGAATCAACCATCTGAAAGTTAATTTTTAGGGGTCCATGGAGAGGAACTGAAGTTTGCATCATCTGGCAAAGGGACAGTTAATTTGGGGGTGGAGCCTGCTGACGGTCCCTCTCAGGAACATAAAAGCACAGCACAGTAAAAATCTGATTTTTCTTTTGCTAGCTGTAGTCAAGCATAAAATCACATCCTATCTGCCAAAGTCCCTAGTCTGATAACCTGCTTAGCAAGCCAGGTTTATCTGGCTTGTATTCACTTGATTCTGTTACAAAAAGAACAAAAACAGAAACAAGAAGATCTGTGATAAGTAAAGCCCCTGAAACAGCCAATATGCCTTCTGAATCATTAAAACCCTAATAAGCTGTGTTTCATTGTACATGCTTTTTGCCATGTGCTTTTTGTTTGTTTGTTTTTTGACTACTGTGGTACAATGTATGTATATCAGCCCTCAATCTGACAGCTAGCAGACACTCAGGAATGTTTACTGACTGGAATACAATGTTACGGATACTTTTAAACAATGTCAACCTGTTTATATGCTTTCACCAACTAAGAGTGCTGATTAAATTAACCCTTGATGATTCTCAGCCATGTGGAAGGAGAGAGTTTCGCTGCTCCTAGCCCAGAGGCAGTGATAGCTAAAGCAGGCCAGAGGAAAAGTCCTATTTACTAAAATACATCAACGACACAGGAAGAAACTCCTGTTTCAGTCATGGAATCAGCATAAATGAGTAGACGATAAGCTTAAACCAGGTTAAATTTTGGATACTGCTGCTGGGAACATTCCTTGCAAATACTATTTTCATCTCGCCAAGACTATTCTGAAGAAAAAGAAAATAACTCAGCCGAAGCTCTATTTTCTGCCGTGTGGATCCAAACTGCAGACCACGCTGGCCTAGATCAAGTAGCGCTTACCCTTTTTCAGGCCTCTAAGAATCTGTCAGAAGCAATAGACTTTCTATCTAAAGAAGTACACCTGCATTTCTAGCTGAACCTATGTTAAAAGTACCAGTCCCTCGGCTGCCTTCCCCACAGTCTGGAGTTGCAGGGAGAGGAGGCTCATGCATCTTGTCCTTCTGGATCAGCCCTTCCTAGCCCAGCGCCTGTGCACATCCAAGGAAGTTACTGGAACCGACCTGAAGTCCCAGCCATGCGACAGTTGTTTTGGTAAATAGAATGTGAACAGCAAAGTGCCTATGGATCTTTACATTGAGACTGGAGTAGAAATTATGCCTGTTCGGCCGGGCGCGGTGGCTCACACTTGTAATCCTAGCACTCTGGGAGGCCGAGGCGGGTGGATCGCTCAAGGTCAGGAGTTCGAAATCAGCCTCAGCAAGAGTGAGACCCTGTCTCTACTAAAGATAGAAATAAATTAATTGACCAACTAAAAATATATATACAAAAAATCAGCCAGGCATGGTGGTGCATGCCTGTAGTCCCAGCTACTCAGGAGGCTGAGGCAGGAGGATCGCTTGAGCCCAAGAGTTGAAGGTTTCTGTGAGCTAGGCAGACACCACGGCACTCTAGCCAGGGCAACAGAGTGAGACTCTGACTCAAAAAAAAAGAAAAGAAATTATGTCTGTTCATTCGCCTTTTCATTGATTGATTGATTAATACATTTTATTTTTTGGAGAATTCCTGCCAAGTTCCTTGACCCTGCAATAGCAGTCATTGCTCTCTGCACCAAGCTGGACAGTCCGACACATTCTGTTGCTAAAACACCTTCTTGATAGAAGCAACATTGTCACTCTGCTTAAGCAGCCCTTCAGGGTTAGCCTGAGCTGAGAGTTGAGAACCCAGGTTTTAGTTAAGAGGGTACAGGATGCCTTCGAAACTCAACCTATCCATCAATAAACAAGTAGAAGGGAGGAAAGAAGAGGAGGGTAACATCAGGGAGTTTCTCCAGAGAGGAGAAAAACTCAAGCTCAGAGGCATCAATGGCCATGCTGAGATTTGCACAGGTAGCCTGGCTGTGCCCTGTCCTCACATACTCTTTCAGACGTCACCTGCAGCTCTGGAGGGCAGTTCTAGAATGTGCTATAAACATCTGTCCTCAAGTGTCTGGGTGCCTTTGCCTGATGGCTTCTCTGGCCACAGGAACTCGCCCTGCCCATGCAAAAGACGGTTCAGAAGTGTTGGAAAGTTAACACCATGTATGAGTTACCTATTGCTGCATAAAAATTACCCCCAAACTTAGCAACTTAAGACAATGACTATTTATTATAATCTCATACTACCGTATTTCCCTGAAAATAAGACAGGGTCTTATATTTGTTTTTCCCCAAGAAGACACCCTAGGGCTTATTTTCAGGGGATGTGTTATTTTCCCCTCAAAGCCTCAGCTTGCAACATGCACAGGATGCCCGGGACCGGACAGGGGAGCCGACCTTGTTGGTGGGGCTGCCCGCACCTTTCCGGTCACCTCTGGGATAGTAGCTGTCACGATGGGGCAGATGAGAAGGGCTGCTCATCTTCTTGACTGCTCCTCGAAGAAATGCATGGGTTGTGCAGATGCGCTGCGTAGCCACGCCCGTCACTAGGTTTTATTTTCGGGGTAGGGCTTCTATTGTGCAAATGCTTAGAAATCCTGCTAGGGCTTATTTTATGGGTAGGTCTTATTTTCAGGGAAACACGGTATTTCTAAGGGTAAGAAATCTGGGAGAAACTTAGTGGGGTGGTTCTGTCCCAGAATCTCTCACGAGACTGTGCTTTGAGGTGCTGGCCACAGCTACAGTCACGTGAAGGCTTGATGGGGGATGGGGGTGTGTTTCCCTCTCATTCACACGGGCAGGCAGGAGGCCAACATGAGCCACGTGACCCTCTGCCCTTGGTTTCCTCAATGGCAGCATCTCCCCCCACCCTAGTGAGCCGAGAGAGAAAGCGATACAGAACTCAGCCTCAGCAGTGACACCTGTCATTTCTGCATATTCTGTTGGTTGCAGGGACCAATCCTGATACACTGTGGCCACAGACTACACAAGTACACAGATACCAGACACCCAGAGGCAGAGATTATTAAGGGTTATCTTGATGGGTGACTACCACATGTCCCCAGAACTAACTCTTTTTTGTTTGTTTGTTTTGAGGCAGAGTCTCACTCTGTTGCCCGGGCTAGAATGCCATGGCGTCAGCCTAGTTCACAGCAACCTCAAACTCCTGGACTCAACTGATCCTCCTGCCTCAGCCTCCCGAGTAGCTGGGACTACAGGCAAGCGCCACTGTGCCCAGCTAATTTTTTCTATTTTTAGTTGTTTTGGCTAATTTCTTTCTATTTATAGTAGAGACAGGGCCTTGCTCTTGCTCAGGCTGGTCTTGAGCTCTGAGCTCAAACGATCCACCCGCCTCGGCCTCCCAGAGTGCTAGGATGACAGGCATGAGCCACCATGCCTGGCCAGAACTAACTCTTATATAATGAAAATAGGAGTCATTGAATTCAATAGCCTACCCCAGCTTTTTGTCCCTTGGTGAGACAATTCCAAGTTGCATCCTACAAAGCCCTTTAGAGATAGATCCTGGCAGAATGAAACCCCAGCTGCCAACAGTCCTAAGTATTATTAGCTTTCCTCTGTTCCCCACTAGCTAACCATGCTTCCTGGGACTAACAGAAAGTTCCCTGATCTCAAACCCTTGGCTGAGAAGCTCAAGTTAAGATAGCTTAAAAAACAAAAACAAAAAAAAACGCCTCCAGGAATCAAGCCCTAGCATTCTGATTCCACAGCGCATGCTTGAGCCACCACAATCTTTTGGTGCTAGGGTCTGGGCCACAAAAAAGAATTAGAAACGTGTGTTTACCATTCTTGCCCATTGTCTCCCAAGAAACCCCAGCAGAAAAACACCAGTTCCTCACCTCGAGCATCGTGAAGCACAGGGCTTCTGCTAAACCACATGGTGCCTTGTGCAGATTTTTTAAAAAGGAACTTCCCACCCTGTGAAGATGCAAACCGCTGGATTTGGGGCTTGGAAGGTGGATAATGTCCTTGTTGCATGGCTCTTTCCTAGGGGCAGGCAAAAGTATCTTCCTGGGTGCATGGCTGGTGAGTAAAACATGGGCTGGCTCCAAATCCCTCTTGGACCCCACAGTATCTTTATTGAGAAAAAAATATTTCCCCGTGGGTGCGTCCCCTGCACTCTTGGATGGTTAGAGGAATACTTAATGTTGGTCTTGCTGGGCGTAGTTGAGTGAAAAGTCCAAATCTTTAACACCTGATGGAGAATCCTACCATGCAAGCAAATAAATCAGAGCGCATAGAGGCTAAGCGACCTGGTCAGGACTGCACAGACAGCAAGTGGCAGAGCTGTCATTTGAACTGTCGAGGAGGCAGGAGAATGCATGTGCTTCCTGTCTCCTGGGTCCTCTGATTCAGATAAGATTGTCTTATTTCCTGAGACACTAAGAGTTTGGGGGATTGACGTGATGGGATCCTGACCAAAGAGTCCCTTGAATCTGCAGAGAATATTTGGGAAATGTTTTTGCATTAAAAGAGAGAGAGAGAGAGAGAGAGAGAGAGAGAGATAGATAGATAGATATGCATAGGAAGAGACAGTGTTTGGTCCTGTAGTGCATGGTCATTTCTGGATGTAACACCCAATACCCCCACAAATGTCCTATAACAAGAACAGGTAGCCTGAGGACAAATGGCAAAACAAGGTGGAGAAGTGGAAGGAGGGAGAGGACCTACACATACATCTTTATGATGTTGAGATGCTGAATCAGCCAGCTGCAAACCACCCCCCACCCTGCCTAGGGTCTTCCCCTTATATGCGGGGATACAAGTCCTTATGGTTTAAGTCTATCCGGTCATGCTTTTCTGTTGCTGACGTCCAAAGGTGTCTTAAAGGATTCACCACCTGTGTGCCATGTCTGGATTTCCACATCTTGTGTTTTGTTTCTACTTGCCTTGTTGCCAACAACGAGACCATAATCTCTGCAAGGACAAGAACTGTGTCTTCGACTCATCTATTCTCTATGGGATCAATTAGACGGCCCTGTTCATGACGGCTCCATACCAAATGGGGCAAATAAGGCCACTGGGTTTTAACTTATACTTCAAAGGAGTGTTTGAAGGTGAAGTGAAGTACTTGGATTCTGTGTGTGGCCTTGGGAATGTAGTTTCTGAGCCTTGGTTTCCGTGAAATGGGGAGATGGTAAAGAACAGTGGCTAAAAACCAAGGATATGGAATCAGCCAGACTTGGGTAGAAATCCTGACTCTGAAATATGCTAACAGGGCAAATTTCTTCACTTCTCCTGTCTCAGTCTCATCTTCAGAATCAGGTGACAAACACAGATCTCAAACTACGGCTGTGAGGCTTAAATGAGGTGATATATTTAAAGTAATTAGCACTTTCTGTGCCACCTATTTAATACTTAGTTAATAAATCACTTGCTGGACTTACTGTGTGTGCAAGAAAAGTCACCACATGATGCTCGGCACATAGTAGGGACCCAGCACATCACTAAAGAAGAAATAACAGGTAGGAAGTCTGAGCCATGAGTCTACAACGGCACAGCTCCGATTACGCTCTGGGACTAGGGGAAGTTGGCAGTTGAACACAGGCATGGCAGCATCTCTTACCTGTGGGAATTAAGTATTGATTTCATTTTCACTTCATTAAGTCTTCTATTGATTTCAACAAGGCAGAGGGGAAGATGCCGGTCAATCACTAAACAGACGCTCGGCAAACATCAGGAAGTGTTGCTCTTCCTTCGGGATCGGGGCTTCCTCTGGATTTTCCAGGCCCTTTCGTGAGGCTACATGGCTTTCTGGGGAGCCTGGCTTGCTCCTTGGGGGTCAGGGGCCTGGGGATGAATCGGCCATCGTATTTGTCCTCAAGGACCTGAGATCCAGGGCATCCTGATTTGGGGGATGGACACGCTTGTAGCTTTGACTTGGGTGGTGCAAAGGCAATTTATGTGACCCCCATAATATCCTGAATTTTTTTCTTTTAAAAAAACAGACTATTTATTCCCTAGGTAGCGGCTTTTGAGAGTGGCTATAATTTTTCTTATCATGCCAGGAGTAGACATCCTGAGGAAGGGGCTGCAAGGAGTTCTGGGACCAGGAGTTTCACTGGACACTGAAGATGGAGAGTAGAAACATCGTAAGGCAGGCTGGCCCACCTGGAGCCACACGCCAGGGTTCTCGGAGGTCCAGGCCATCACACAGGCAGTGGGCTAGGAACCGAGTTATGGGAACCAAGGAGAGTCTGCAAAAAAAGCTAGGGAACAAGAAAATGTGGCAGTATGTTTACATTAAGAGTCTCTAGGCCGGGCGTGGTAGCTCACGCCTGTAATCCCAGCACTCTGGGAGGCCGAGGTGGGTGGATCGCTCAAGGTCAGGAGTTCGAAACCAGCCTGAGCAAGAGCAAGACCCCGTCTCTACTAAAAACAGAAAGAAATTAACTAAAAATATATATGGAAAAAATTAGCCGGGTGTGGTGGCACATGCCTGTAGTCCCAGCTACTCGGGAGGCTGAGGCAGGAGGATGGCTTGAGCCCAGGAGTTGGAGGTTGCTGTGAGCTAGGCTGCCGCCACAGCACTCACTCTAGCCTGGGCAACAAAGTAAGACTCTGGCTCAAAAAAAACAAAAAAACAAAAAAAAACAAGAGTCTCTAGAATGGCAGTGACCTTGACCCAACAATTCTACTCTTGAGACTACGTCCTAAGGAAACAGTCACGTGTTTGGGTTGTGCCATAGCATTTCTGGAATGAGCTGTCAATCACAGCCTCCTCCCCCCTTAGCATGGGTCCATGGCATCTGCCAATGCAGCCATGGTAACCCATTCACTGGCCATAGCAAATACGCACAGAGCGCCCATGTAACTCACACCAAGACAGATTTCCCTCTGTATATTTTTCCCCAGTCTGGAGCTATGTGGGGAATGGCTTCTTCCTCTCTTTGCATGAGGTTGTGAGGATGTCAGTGTCTAGATCAGCAGCTGGTCTAGAGAATGAGAAAAGAGATGAGAGAGAGAGAGAGAGAGAGAGAGAAAGAGAGAGAGAGAGAGAGAGACAGAGAGCGAGCGCGCGCTTCAAGGTGATGGAGTTCCAGACTCTAGTAATTTTGAAGAAAGCCCACCTCTATCTGTCCCACAGTTTTGTTGCACCGATCAATAAATCTGCCTCTTTTGCCTCAAGGTGCTTTGAGTTAAGTTTTTCTTATTTGTAGTCATCACACATTAAGTACCTAAGAATACATTAAATGCATAAAGAAGTTTTAAGCAAAGTGTACTGTGCTGTAGAGGTTTAACTAGGGGCATGGTTTTAGCATATCTTAAGATAAACCATAATGCAGCCATTAAAATGCTTCATTTTTCTTATTAAAAACATCCTCGAGTGAAGATCGCATGCCAAGCACAGCGCGACAGGTTTTATCTACTTTATCCCATTTGAGCCTCACGACCTCCCAGGGTTAGGGACTGTTTGGTCTCATTTCACAGAAAAGGAAACTGAGCCTAGAAGGGTAAACAAATGAATCCAAGGTCCCATATGCCGTTAGGGGCGTAGCCTAGATCCCATTCTAAATTTTTCTGATTCCCAAAGAGCTCACTTTAAACCTCTTTGATATCCTAGTTATCAAAAACTCATTATGGCAGATTATTACACAAAATTAAGTAAGACATAAGGGCAGAACTTGAAACCACAGCAGGCAATGACCGTGTAGGATGCTCATGGCCAGCAGACTGGGGCAGGGAATGCCAAAATGCACACCGAGGTAGAATTCGGGGTTACTGGAAAAGCTTCTTTATTTTTAAAAATTTTCAGAGTAAGTATGGATTACAATTACAATGGGGAAAAAATGCACTGGAGAAAAAGAAAGAAAACTGACTTGATTTTCAACTATATGCTTCCAAGGTAAAGCCTCTTTATAAATTCTCCTCTGAGGATCATGGGGCGTCTTCAGTGCTATCCCACCCACAGGTCCTCATGAGGAGCATGAATGAAAGCAGCTCCTAGCGACGCCGGGTACCACTGTCATATTTGCCGCCAGTGTCTTCTTGCTCCTCCTTCCTGTAGCCCTTAAGCTTGAACCTGAGCTATGGCATGGTACAAGCAGCTTTTGGAGAGGCCCTTGGAGAGCTGGAGAAGGGTGATCAGACAGGCCCTGGCAGAAGAGAGATGGTCAGTTACAGGACCTGCTCCCATTGTTCATCCCTCCTCCTCGACTGCCCTGCCGAGGACATTCTCAGTGGCCTTCATATCTGTCTTATGATCCTACCGTGCTTCCCTGAAAACAAGACAGGGTCTTATATTTATTTTTCCTCAAGAAGACACCCTAGGGCTTATTTTCAGGGGATGTGTTATTTTTTTAAGTACGGTACAACAATCTACATTTATTCAAATACAGTGAAGTCGTCATCTTCTGAAACATCATCATTACTCTCCAATCCCAGAATTCCATCATGAATTTCTTGCGACTCTATTTCCTTTAGAACCATTGGCCCCAATCTCTCATGTCGAGCCACAGAGCTCTCATGGGGCAGATGAGAAGGGCTGCTCGTGTTCTTGACCGCTCCGTGACGAAATGCACGGGTTGTGCAGATGCGCTGCGTAGCCACGCCCCTCACTAGGTCTTATTTTCTGGGTGAGGCTTCTATTGTGCAAATGCTTAGAAATCCTGCTAGGGCTTATTTTATGGGTAGGTCTTATTTTCGGGGAAACACGATACCTAACTGACCACAAGAGTGGCTCTGAAACCTGGTGGTTCAACAGGAACTCGTCTGCGTCCTTCTTGCCTTCCCTTTAGGGTTCTAGCGACCATGGATGATCAGATCACCACACTCTTCTGGGAAGATGATGTATTGCAAAGATGGCTCATCCCACATGCTTTTCTTATGAGGTAACTGACACTCCTCTCCATTTACAGGTAAGATCTATGTACCCTCTTCTTGGATCTGGGTGGGGTGGTTGGGATTGTTCCAGCTAATAGACTATAGTGGAAAGGATGCTATGCTGTTTTCCAAGGCTGAATCTTTGGGCTACAGCTTCTACCTGTCTCTTGCTCTTACTCTCAGGATGACCACCTTTAGCAACCAGCAGCCACGCTGCGAGGAAGCATAAACTAGCCCACACTAGTTTAGATATGGGCTAGACGGATAGATGACACAGACAAGCTCACATGGAATGGAACTGACGTTCCCAGTCGGCAGCCAGGTGAATGAATGAGTCCTCAGATGCCTCTAGAACTTGGCCTTTGAGCCACTCCAGTGCAAAGTAGAGCAGATATGAAGTATTCCCCACCAAACTCCATCCAGATTACAGATTCATGAGCAATGTACATTTGTCTTGTTTTGAGCCACTAAGTTCAAGGACAGTTTTGTACATTATTAAAGGTAATTGCTACTGAGGAATGGGTCTCAGGCATCTGACATTACTCATGCACAAAATGATAAATTCATTCCTCGATAATCAATAAGTGACTCTAATTTTGCCTCGTTGGTAACTCGAAATTATCTGTGACCTCTTCGGCCCTTATCCTTTCTGCCCCAGTTAATTGCAGATAAATGAATGCTATTGTCTGAATCGAATATGGAAGGTAACTGAGAAGACCCATCAACAACAAGGGT
This sequence comes from Cheirogaleus medius, assembly GCA_008086735.1. NCBI lineage: Eukaryota > Metazoa > Chordata > Mammalia > Primates > Cheirogaleidae > Cheirogaleus > Cheirogaleus medius. The sequence goes on from VBSM01000316.1 coordinate 1,541,447, forward strand.
TCTAGACCCAGTCTATGTTATGAATGAATGCATGGATTTTCAGAAAAAAGGAGAAGTATGATGGGTAAATATCAGTTTTATAGCGGAAGTAAACACTTTTAAGTTCTAGCAAAAAGTGGCATGGTTGAGCAAAAAAAGTGATAAATTCACAGTGAAAAAAAAACTTGGTTGAAATTTTCACCGTCATTTTCCAGCAAAGCAAGTCATTGAAATTCCTGAGACCTCAGTTTCCTCAAATGCGAATTTGGGTTAAGAATAATGCCCCCTTCTCACAGTTTTTACTAAGATTTAATCAAATTGGTTAATAGAATTACATCATGAATGAGAATTACGAATGAGAGGTTTTTTCAATAATTTTTTTTTTTTTTAAAAAGACCAATGTTCAAATAGCTGGCTAAATCTTCACATGAATCAGAGGTCTCATTTTCACTAAGGAAAATTAAGGACTTATTTCATTAACCTAGGTTTAGAGGTACTACATGGGACTTATTTTCCATTTACTGATAACCATCTTACTAATTTCTATTTGGGCAGCTATGATTTTTTAAACTCGCCTGGCTTCTTAGCGTGTGATCCGCTGATGCTTGGCTTTTAGCCAAAACATAAGCTCCAGGAAACTAGAGCCGGCAGCCGGGGTTTTATAATTGTGACGTTTGAAAAACCCAGTCAGTTCAGAGGTATTTTCCTTAGTGTTTTAATGTCAGAGAATGAACAGCTTAGAGTCAGGAGGAAGGTAAAATGAGAGAGAGAAACCTACACATGGAAACTTGCCCTAGGAGGAGAGGAAAGAACGCTGACACTAGCACCTTTTTTTATCCTCTGTTAAAACCTTACCCCGCCTGAGTTAAATACGGTGACTCGGGGGTGCTGTGCCATACCAGACAGAATGACAAAGCTTGTTCTGTGATGCTGTCTGCTGCTGTCTCCAGCTACATAGGAACCATCAAATGGCATTAACTTGGAGCTGCCTCCACCATGGACCTGACTTTCTAGAACTTTCTTTCTTTTTTTTTGTTTT
>VBSM01000316.1:1548829-1571517 GCA_008086735.1 Cheirogaleus medius
GTGTCCACCCTATATATGTTTTTCCTACACATACATACCTATGACAAAGTGTAATTTATAAATTAGGCACAGTAAGTAACAACAATAAATTAGAACAATTATAACAATATACTGTAATAAAAGTTATATAAATGTGTTCTCTCTTCTCTCTCTCAAAATACCTTATTGGGCTGTACTCACCCTCTTTTTCCTGTGCTCTGCTGAAGTGATTACTGAGATGGCTACTAAATGACTCATGGGCAGGTAGCCTATACCGCATGGATACACTGGACAGACGGACGATTCACATCCTGGGTGGGATGGAGCAGTATAGCCCGAGATTGCATCTCACTCCTCTGAATGGCATGCAATTTAAAACTTATGGATTATTTCTGGAATTTTCCATCTAATATGTTTGGACTATAGTTGATGTGGGTCATTGAAACCTCAGAAAGCAAAACCCCAGATAAGGAGGGACTGCTGTAGTGTGGAACAGAGAGTCCCAACATTCTGCCTCTTTTGGTCTGGGCATGCCATTGCGGATGGGTTTACTAATGCTTATCCCATCAAATGGAGATGGTGTCGGGCTCACAGAAAGAGCTCAAGAAATGCATGGTAAATAAGTGGAAATATGCCAAGCTGACCCTAATAGGACATTACTGATATCTTCCCAAGGTTTTTATAAATTCCAAACCTCTTATTTCATTTTTTTCCTCCTTTAATCCTCTTTCAGAAAATACCATATAAACCATTTTCCCCAAAACAACTTTTCAATCCTCTAAAATGAAAACAAACTGGCCAAAGATGGCTAAAAATATCCTTAGAAACATATTCCAGCCTCACCATGACATTGCTCACAAATGGAAGTACATAGCTGTAAAAAAAAAATCATTTATGCGTATTTAGCACACTACATAACCATTATTTTTATCATCATTACCTCTATATCTGTATATGTACACATATAATTATACACTAATAGTCTTTAATGTATAAATATTTGCTGACCACAAAGAATTTGTGTTTTTAAATATAAGGTAAAATATCACTTGAAGTATCATTTAAAGAAATATAATTTCAAGGCACAGATATCGGTGTCTTCTAAAATCTCAACTATTATTTACCATTCCCTAGTTGAATCTTTACTTTCTATTTTTACCACAGGGCTAATGATAAATCTGATTTCTACTTTTAATGCTGTTTTGTCTCTAAAACGTAGCCCACATGTTGTGGTTTTGATAGGCTCACTGCAGCTATAGTCCACATCATCTGTATTCACCAAGTCATCCAGAACTAATGAACTGACAAGTCTCCAAAAGAGAAAACACATCCAGACCAGAGCTCTCAGCACCTAGACATCCAAAATGCGACTTTAGTTTTTAGTCCTCTAGGTGATTGTATCCAGGGTCTTTTTCTGCTCTCGGGGACTATAAATCTATTCCTGGATTGGGGCTATGGGAATAGGAGTGATAGCCCAGGGAAAAAAACTCAAGCTGTGGTTACCAGAGAATGAAAATAAGCGTTGAGCAGGCAAAAGCTAACCAGGAATCATTTACCTTTTCCAACCTCACTGAGGCATCAATATATACTAGGAATTCTAGTATACTAGGAATATATACTAGGAATTATATATATATAATTCCAATATATACTAGGAATTCTTTGTCTGAAATAAAACTGATCCCTACATTGCACAGCATGGACTCTTTAAATGAGAAATAAAACATACTAAATTATAAAAGTGAGCAATTTTTTAAAAAATCAGAATAGAATGATCTAGTGCTTTCTAAATTATAATTAACTATCAATTAACAATCAACTCAGGTCTATTAAATATGTAAATCTAGTGGAACCGCACTAGTTCTCAAATAGGACTATGCATTAAGAGAGGACTTGGCCTCCGCTTTTATCTGCTGATAGGTTAATTGGCTCCAATTAGCTCGTATGTCTTATCAGAACCAAAATAGACTCTCCAGTCTGACAAATCTTTGCAGTATAGCAAATATTTTCCTACTTGCAACTTCTTTATAGGACAGATGCAAAATGCTGTGGCCTCTCTCTTTCTCAGGACTTGGTTTGATTCCTACCTGCATGGGAAGAATTCCACAAGCATCAAAAGACAAAAGACAGAGTTGGTATTTACTTGTCCCAGCAGCTGTGTCCTGACCAGATGCTCCCTGCTGTGAGCTCATAGCTGTGGCTCCTGTCCCCAAGTCCTCTAGACTGGACCATTTCCTGCCTGGTTTTCAGAATGTTTCTCTCGTCTCAAAAGAGAAAATTCCATTTAATTCCCCCTTTTTTCTGAAATTAACGAGAGTCAATTTCTGCTATGTAGAATACAATATCCCTATCTGACAAATCACTTATTCCACTAATGCTTCTTAAATGCTGCCCACGATCTGCCTGACATTTGCGATTGGCTGATGGGTAAATGACAGGTCTCTGCTCATAGGAGCACACATCCTAGCAGCAATCATTATAAAAATGGTGATAAGGGCTATCTGATGAAAGGTGGTGGGTGTAGGCACTGTGGTGGGTCCCTTTGAGTCTGGTGCTTTGGTTTGCATGTGTCCTCAAAAAGTTCATGTGTTGGAAACTTAATTGTTCTGCCTCCATTAGTGGATTAATGCTGTTATCATGGGAGTGGGTTTAGTATCTTGGGAGTAGCTTTGTTATAAATGTGAGCTCTCTCAGGCTCTCTTGCTCTTGCGCTCCTGCCACGGATTGCCCTCTACCACGTCAGGACACGGCAAGAAGGCCCTCAGCAGCCACAGGCACCGTGCGACTGGACTTCCCATCTAGAACCACGAGCTAAATAAACCCCGTTTGTATTCTCGCACATCACGCACACGGTAGGCATCCCGTAAAAGTGCACCGGTTGATATTCCAAGTGCCCATCCCTGGAGAACAGATTATTGTCAGTCTGGTCCCATGCGTGGCAATAATGCTATGAAGATGTCGCAGTGTTTCTCTCTGTGGGCTGCCTTATCACTGCCTTCATTAATTAAAGCAATTAGGATGGAGATTCTTTATATAGCCAGTCTAGCCTGGAAACGCTGACAGTTCAATTGGAGTCATCAGCCAAGTCCCTAAAGTTACAAGCTCTTGTAATTAGCAATTGACTTCAGAGGGTTTAGCAAACAATGACAAACACGCTGACATTTCCAATCCCTTCTAACACACAGAAATAATCATCTTTAATACACCGTATTAGTGCCGTATACAGAGGATGTATGCAATATACTACCAAGTGGGAGATCCACTTTGTAGTGGATGATTAAAAGATAATGTTTTCATCACAATTGATTTAAAAAAAAAATCACTGAAGATGTGCCAAACAGTGGCTTTGTGATTTGTCTAAAATGCTTCTAGAAGTCAAAAGAACTGAATTTGATTTAGTACGCAGGGAAGACTCAGGTGAATACTGGGAAACTGGTTATTTTGCTAGTTTGTGTTTATTCTCTTAGTGGGGAGGGCGTTGTCTTCTGGGAAAGAGTTTTACTCTACACTTGTCCCCTAGGCACTGAGAATCTGGGTAGGAGAGATACGACAGAGGAAAATAAAGACGACAAATTTATTTGGTCTCCTGTCTTTTCTGAGTAATTCTTCCTCTGTTAAAAAATTTTGGAATTTTTTAGGACATGTGATTTTAGCAAAAATACTGATATAGGGAATTTACTGTTTCTTGAGAAGCAGTCACACCATCCTACATGGCTTCCCCCACCCTGCTTTCTAGATACTTCCTGTGGTGGTGATCAGACACAGTACGGTGACCGGAACAGCTATACCCTATGGAACAAATTACACGTCTAAGCTATTACAAAGTCTATTGTATGGGCAAAGAAAGGGGACAGAAATCTAAACTGAGAATCATTAAGTCACAATTTAACACTGAATGGAAACCATCTAGTGAGTCACTTGGACTCTCAGTATCTTCATCTGTAAAATGGGATTTAATGAATTTAAAGAATTAAAATAGTGTTGATAAACACGTAAATAAAACCAGCAAACTATCATTTATTATTACCAATGTCCTCACATCCATTTGGGAAGTACTACTTATTTACTGATCAGTAGAGAAGTATTTTGGTGTATGCTGGTTAAATACCAACATACGATCCATTTTCTCTGAGCCTCTCAGGATACAGAACATTCTGTGGGACAGAAATAACAGGTAACCTCTTAAATAGGGCCAATCATACACACGCATACACATAACAGAAACACGGGGAACTGACATTTACCCAGACTTTTCATCTTTGAATCATACTTTTTTATCAGTCGGTTTTGTTTTGTTTTAGATCTAGAAGGAACCAAAAACTGACCTAATACAAATGTCTCATTTTAACGTTAAGAATCTGAGGCCCAGGGAAAGGATCAGATTTGATGAGTGTCTTGTCTACTCCGGACTGGTGTTGAAAGTCAACTAGAAGAAGGTGTTCAGTTCTAAGTGTGACATTTTTAGGAGAAGTATCTTCAAATGGGAACATATCCAGATGTGAATGAACGAGAGGGTGAGGGGCTGGGCATAATTCCGCACGGGAGGAGAGCTATTGTCGTTACGTGATGTATTGACTGTCGACTGGGACAGTCATTCTGCTGAGGGCTTCAGTACATTTCACCCTTGACTCTGTATGCCAGAGCGTGATGTTGGTTCTACACATAGGATTTTATAGGTATGGAGAGTGAGACTTAGCACAATGACATAGTTTGCCCACATTTATACACAGTAGGCACCAGAGCCTGAATTTAAGTCCAGTTTTATTTGACTCCAAAGCCGAATAATTTACAAAGTGGAAAAGAACCACTCTGTAAGTTTGCATTATCCATCAAATGAGGCAATACGTTCTTACATAGGACAGAAAGCCCAACTGGAATTTCTTCTTGAGGTCCCTCATGCCCTTATGTTGAATGAGCATAGGACCAGAGAACCTAGGTTTTCTGATACCCAGTTCCAAACTCCTTGCAATTTTTCATTTACACTGCATTGCATAGTACCTTGAACATATTATATTCTAAATAAACATTTATCCAATAAGTAATTGCATAAATTGTTAAAATGACTCAAATTGAAATATGTCTTTTCTGCAAAGAAAATGATTTGCGAACAAGGTATAAGAATTGTGGTAGATCATGCAGCAAGAAATAGGGACCATAACAGGTACCTTAGTGCAGTGGATAAAGAGGTCAAGTCCTGTGTTTGAATTCTAGATGAGTAAGCTACAAGCTGTGTGACCTTAAGTACACTGTTTAACTTCTCTGACCATCAGCCATCCTTTAATAAAGGGGGATAAAATTAGCACCGGCCTCAGATCTCTACTGTGCACTAAATTATATAATCAAATCATAGTGCCTGACTCTAGTCAGTCAACGGCAGCTTTAATCACAGCTCCTATCAGCTATACCTACAATAGTGTTTTCCAGCACGACATTGGCAAAATCATTTCTTAAAAAGCAGAAGCTGTAAGTATTCCCCAAGAGTTTCAGAAGCCACCTGCTTTTCTGATCTTAATAAGATTATCCAAGTTCCACTTTGGTGCCTTGTTCAAAAGGGTAAGTTTTGATGAATTATTCTAATCATTTTCGTCAAAGGCATAAAGCCTCTCTAAGGCTTTAAAATGGGGATAATGATATTATCATTACTATTATTATCATTACTTTAGAGGCTTGTTTTAGAATTTAAAGAGGTAATGGCATCTGCTTAGATAGTGCCTGGCACCATAATGTAGGTAGGTACCGTGTTTCCCCGAAAGTAAGACAGGGTTTTATATTTATTTTTCCCCAAGAAGATACCCTAGGGCTTATTTTCAGGGGATGTGTGATTTTCCCCACAAAGCCTCAGCTTGCAACACGCACAGGATGGCCGGGACCTGACAGGGGGAGCCGACCTTGTTGGTGGGGCTGCCCGCACCTTTCCGATCACCTCTGGGATAGTAGCTGTCACGATGGGGCAGATAAGAAGGGCTGCTCATGTTCTTGATCGCTCCATGATGAAATGCATGGGTCGTGCAGATGCGCTGCGTAGCCACGCCCATCACTAGGTCTTATTTTCGGGGTAGGGCTTCTATTGCGCAAATGCTTAGAAATCCTGCTAGGGCTTATTTTATGGGTAGGTCTTATTTTCGGGGAAACACGGTAATTATAGTAATAATTTAAAAATAGTCGATGCTATATAGTCAATAAATGTTAGTTGTTACATTAGCTAACATTTTACTTCGTTAATGCTGTGAAACCAAAGCCTAAAATCCTCAGTAGCTTGCAAGGAGAAACATTTCTTTTCACCCTCATAGGTCGTCAGCTTGACTGATTTGTCTGGGGCAGGTTGGGTTCAGTTGGGCATGCCGCTTTCTGAAGTGGGATGGCTGAATTCAGAAGCAGGCTGGGCTTGAGTCTGTCCCGTGTGTTTCTCACCATCCTTGTTTCCCCAACGCACCTGTCTCGTTGTGAATGTCAGGAGTGCAGGCTTTGGCCAAGCTCTGCCTCTGCTCCAGCCATGCCAGCTAACAGTCTATTGACCTAAGCAAGTCACATGGTTCAGCCTGAGTCAGTGGGGAAGGGAAGTACATCCACCCAGAGGGATGAGGGATGAGAGTGAAGATTTGACAAATGACACTCTAACCCGTCACAGTCAGATTCCAAGTGTTCACGAGCTAGGTGGACCAATTTAATCAATATCATCCAATATCAAAAGAAGTTCCCTCCAGGCCTCTGGAAAGCCAAACCCTTAGGAATGCGGCTGATTGGATAAGGACAGGTTCAATTCTCTCGCAAGATCTTTTCCTGCAGACCAAGTGGAAAGGAACTAGCCCTCTGGCAGAAAGGCTGCATTTGGAATTCCAAATAAAGAACGCTAGAGCTTAGGGCAATAATGCACAGCGAAGCAAATGCCAACTCCAAGTTCTTATTACCACTGAAGGGTCTGACACCTTCGATATATCTCAAATGAAAATTTCCTTTCAAATCTGATGAGGACTGATATATGTATAGAATGCATTTGATGCAGCAGACTGTTTTATATACAGTGGACCAAAAGGAAGCTTAAAACCAAAGACAGGAGAGCTCATATGAGCTTCACAGTGAATTCAAGCGGACACCTTAACCTAGTTTGTCAAAACAAGTTTGTAAAAAATATTTCATAAGGAATAACGTCAGCGATAGAGATGAAAGAATGCTACGGTGTAGGGAAGTCAGAAAACTGGTGTCTAGCCCCAGATCTACAATTAAACTGTCAGATTTTAAATGAATTGCTGTTTTCTCTGCCTCGATCGTTCTATCTTGAGGGTGGTCAAGAGTTGAGATTGAATTCCTGAATCTGCCCTTATACTCTGAGTAATCTGGGGCACTTTCATCCCCTGACTCAGTTTCCTCATCTGAAAATAAGTAACTACTTATATAGGATTTCATGAGAATAAATATGTAAAAAATTTACAATAGAGCCTACCAGAGCATGATCTCTCATTAAACACTGATTTTTATTGAGGTTAGTAGCATCATCATCATTACACATTATAAATGGATTTGCTCCATGGGGTTCGTTGTCTAGATTACAAGGTTTGGTGGCTTCACAAAAGGTCTGCAAACTCATTGACCATTAAGAGGCAGTATCTGTGCCATCTCCCTTTGATACTGGGCAGGTCTTTGTGACTGCCTGGGGCAATAGAACATTGTGGAAGCTCTGGGTGACTGCTGAGGCTAGGTTAGAGAAAGTCCATAGCTTCTGCTGGTTTCTCTCTGGGAGCCTTTGGGTGCTACGTAAGAAGCCCAGTGGCCCCCAGTAGGGTACATTGTGTAGTAAAGTGAGAGATGCCACTTCTGGGCATCTGGGCAAAATGTCCCAGGTCTTTCAGCCCAGGCCCAGGCATGGAGCAAAAAAGCCTTCAAGATCCCTCAGCCTCAGCCACCACTGACTGCGACTGCATGGCGGATTCCATACGAGAACTGCTTCGCTGAACCTAGCCAAGCCTCAGATTTAGGGCAAAATCAGCAACTTTTATTGTTTTTGGTCACTGGTTTTCCATGATTTGTTCTACACCGATAGACAACCAGATCACAGTGATGCTTTGCAAGTGACTCAGTAGCTACCCTGGAGGAAAGAAAGAGCTAAGGCAGGCGGGAAGGAAGGGGCTCTCGCACATGGGGAAACTGAGGCTCAGAGAGGTTAAACATTTGCCCAGGCCACAGAGCTCATACACAGTGGAGATAGAACTTGAATTCAAAATTCAGTGACTGATTTCATATCTATGTTCTTTTCTTAGAGACATCAAGTATGATATTATCTCTCTTTAATTATACAAAGGAGGTGTATGTATATGCCAAACACTCTAGTCTCCTACCTCTTCTTTAAAAGGTCACAAAAGAAAATTACATGAGACAGAACATGCAGACATGATCTGCAAACTGAAAGTGCTACCATGTAATCTGCAAAAAAAAAAAAAAGGTAAATCTGATAGAAAAAAGTATGTTGAAACAAGCACTGAACTCTACAGTGTTGACAGAGATAGTGGCTACACGGAGAGACATCTAGGATTGAAACCAACTGGGAACAAGAATGGATTCGTGGAGTATAACTTATCCTAAGGGTTGCATTTATGTTTCTCTAGAGAATAATATGTTGTTTCTAATACACCACGGGAACCCTTGCCATCATGACTCATAGCCTCATGACATGTTGGCTGTGATTTTCTGTGTCTGGACACCTCTAACACACCACACTATTTATTTATTGAGGTGACATAAATTCTAGGTCTACACATGAGTGACGGTAGCTCACACCAGTAGCCACGGCTCTCAGCCCCTAAAAGCCTGACCCTGACCACGAGGGTCACATCACGACCATTCTGGACATAGCTGTGATTTCTAAGGGACCCAGTGATCTCCCCTAGTGGCTGGTTGATCTTAAGTGGGCAAAGCAAGGGCCAGAATTCCTATTCCTATTGCTAGATTCTTCTACAGTGCCCATGAGGCCAGATGGGAGGGTGAGTACTGACCATATTTTTATTCTGAAATATTTTCAAACTTACTTAAAAGTTGCAAGAATGATAAAGAAAACTTAATATACTGTTTCATCAGTGTGTGGCATTCGGCCATATTTTCTAACACATTCTCCTTATCTCTGTGTGTGTATGTATGTATGTAAACACCCACATATTTGTATGTATCTGTATCTATATATTTCTAATTTTTTTTCTGAATTGAGTGTATTGCCCCTCTTTATCCCTTTATGCTTCAGTGTATATTTCCTAGAAACAAGGACGTTCTGTTACATAAACACGGTAAAGTTACCAAATTGGGAACTTCAACACTGATATACTCCACTAATCTACTCTCTGTGTTAGAAATAATTCACTTGTCTCAATAATGTAGTAGTGTTCTTCTTAGCATTTTTCCCCATTATAAGATCCAATGCAGGATTGTGTGCTGCTTTTAGATGCCATCTCTCCTCATTCTCTTTTACTCTGAAAACAAGTTCCTTGACTTGTTTTTGTTTTTATGACACTGTCATTTTGTAAAAATAGAGGCTCATTCATTTTTAATATTTATTCCTCAGTTTTACTTTGTTTCCAATGTTTCCTCATGATAAGATGATGGTTAAGCACCCGTGACCTGAATATTCAGGTACACAGGTATTCTCAGTGCATCCTGTCCAGAGGCTTTCATTGATGTTATTGATGACAATTGAGTCAAGATGTTGCTGGATTTTCTCACTGGATAGATAATATTTTTTTCTTTTTAATTAAAACGTGATCTTTGGGGACGTACTTTAGTATTACTGGCTTTTGAGTACGTGATTAAGGATCAGACCCTCCCCTCTCTCCCCCACCCCACAGATATCATCCAGAAGCTTCTACATTCTACTACTGATAAGAGCGATGTAAGAAGAGCTTCATAAATGAAAAATTGGGCACTGCTTGGTATAGGAAGCCTCTTTGTCCCTGCAGGCCCCAGACTTTTCTACACTTCCTTGTTCCTCTGTCTAGAAAAACCAGGGGCGAGGGAAGCAATAGAAGGACCTCATTGCAGCCCTCCTGCACCAAGACGCCTGGCAGCCTGGCCTGAGAAAACCGCTCTTCTACTTCCTTAGGTAGCAGCATCAAGAAAATGTTATCAAAAAGAACCAAATGGAGTAGAAGTTAAAATTATAACAACAACAACATAAATACTTGCTGGATGGTCTCCAGAGAAGAATGGTGTTGACAAAAGAATAAACTTGAGGACACATCAGTAGAATTTACCTAATTTAAATGAGAGTCAATAGGCTGAAAAAAAATAAATGAGCAGAGTCTCAAGTTACCTGTGTGATAATAACAAAAGATCCAATATCTGTATTATCAGAGTCCCAGCAGGAGAGGGGAAAGAGAGTGAGGCTGAAAAGCTTTAGAAATAATGGCTGAACCCTTCCCAAATTTGACAAAAGGTGGAAACTTAACAGATAAAGAGGCTGAACTAAGACTCAAAAGGGAAAACCCAAAGAAACACACCCGGACACAGCGCAATAAAACTTCTGAAAATGAAAGACAAAGGAAAAAAATCTTGAAAGCAGGCAGGGAGAAAGAATATATTACCTACAGGGAATACCAGTTCATATGGCAGTAAATTTCTCATTGAAACCATAGAGGCCAGAAAGATAATACTTTTCTAGTGTTGCAAGAAGAGAACTGCCAACTGTGAATTCTATACCCAGTAAAACTGCCCCTCGGGAGTAAAGGGGAAATAGAAACTTTCTCAGATGAAGAAAAACAAAGACATAATTTGTTGCCAGATCGAATGCGAAAGGAAGTTCTTCAAAGAGGTAATGATAAAAGAAGGAATCTTGGAGCATCAGGAAAGAAGGAGCAACAGATAAGAGTAGAAATATAGGTACATAAAATAGCCTATCATTTTCCTCATAAGTTTCATAAATCATATCTAACGATTAAACAACAAATTATAACTGTCTGATACCCAAGATAATGATATTTGAAAGTAGAGAAGATAAAGGGAAATAAATGGAAATGAGGTTTCCAAGCTTCAAAGTGGCAAAATGTTAGTTCTAGATTTTTATAAGTCATGAACATACATTGTAATACCCAGAACCGCTATAAAATACACAAATAAATACACTCAAAAACACTGTAAATAAATCAAGATGGAATCCTAAAAAATGTTTAAGTAACTGAAAGGAATACATAAAGAGACACAAAAAAGCAAGTACCATAGAAAACAAATAGCAACAAATAACAAAATGCCAGAATGCAGCATTAACGTATCAATGGTTCTAAACATAAATAGGCTAAATATGTCAACCTTATTTACAGAGACTGGTAAATAAAAAAATACAATCCACTTATATTCTGCTTAAAAGAAATTCACTTCAAATTCAACTATGTAGACAGGTTGCAAGAAAAAAGGATGGAAAAAGATTTACCATGCAAACATTATTTAAACAATAACAAAAAAAAATCAGATATACTATCAGCTCTAATAACAACAGATAAAGTAGACTTCAGAGCAAAGACATTTACTAGAGACAAATAAAAAAGGTAAAATAATGAAAAAAGAGATTAATCTACCAGAAAGACATAATGATCTGAAATGTGTAATCACCAAAACACAGACCCTCAAAAAACATGAAACAAAAACTGACAGAGCTGAAAAGAATAATAGACAAATCCACAATTACAGCTGAGGAATTCAAAATCCACAATTACAGCTGAGGAATTCAATGCTCTCTGCTCAGGAACTGGTTAAACAACTAGACAGAAAATCAACAAGGATATAGACGATATGGACAATATAGTCAGCTAACAGGATCTGACATAATATAGAATGCTCCACCCTATAAAATCAAGAGCCCCCATAGTGTGATGAGAACTAAAGAAAGGCAGACCCCCCATTAAAAAAAAAATAAGAGAAAAGTACACATTTTTTTCAAGTGCCCGTAGAACATTCACCAAGGTAACATACATTCTCAGCCACAAACAAACCTCAACAAATTTCAAAAAACTGAAATCATACAGAGTGCTGTAGAATAGCAATGGTATGAAACAAGAAATCAATAATAAAAAGACAAGAAAAATCACTAAGTGTGTAGCAATTAAACGGCAAACTTCTAAATAATTAATGAGTTGGAGAGGATATCTCAAAAGAAATTTTAAGATACCATAGAAGTGAAACAAACATGAAATGTCAAAATTTGCAGGATGCACCTGAAGCATTGCTGAAAGAGAAATTTATAACATTAAATGCTGACATTAAAAAGTACTCAAAATAATAACCTAAGCTTCTGTCTCAAGAAATGAAAAAAAGAAAAGTAGAATAAACCCATAGCATGCAGAAGAAAGGAAATATTAAGATCAGAAATGATTGAAATTAAAAGTAGGGAATGTATAGAGAAAATCAATGACACAAAAAGTTGACTTTTAACAAAATCAATGAAATTGATAAACTTCTAGCAAAACTGATAAAAAATAAAGAGAGGACACAAATCACCAACATCAGAAATTAAATAAGATATATTACTACAGATTCTGCATGTACTAAAAATATAAGTGGATATGACCAACAACTTTATATTCACAAATGCAGCAACTTAAAAAAAATTAAACCTATTCCTTGAAAACCATAGACTACCTAAACTCAATCAAGACGAAGTAGACAATCTGAGTAGTTCTAGAACCATCAAATAAATTAAATCTGTAATTTAAAAGCTCCCCTAAACGAAACCACCAGGCCAAGTTGGCTTCATGGGAGAATTCTATTTAACATACAAGAATTAATACCGATTTTACCTAGGAAATACAAGAGGGAGAAACATTCCCCATTTCATTTGATGAAGCCAATATTACTCTGATACCAAACCCCAGCAAAGACAGTGCATAAAATGATAACCACAGACCAATATCTCTCATTAGCTTAGGTGCAAAATCCTCAACAAATATTATCAAATGAAATCCCTACACACATACAAACAATTGCATCACGTGACCATGTAGGAGCTACTCTAGGTAGGAAAGGTTGGTTCGGCATTAGGAAACGAATCGATGTAATTCCCCACGTCAACAAGCCAAAGAAGAAGAATCATAGCATTCCACTGTCACTGCTCGGTGCCAGGGTCCTTGTCAGGTGAACCAGAGCAACTCAAGAGACTTTCTGGAAAAGGGGCATATTCCCTAAGCAAGTACTAGAGCCTTTGCGAAAAGTTGCTTCTCATTCAGGCAATTGCTAGATACTTACCATGTGCTATGTACTATATCTGGTGTTATTGTGCTTTATGTTATTTAATCCTTACTATTACCTTTACTTTTCAAATGAACAAGGCAACTCAAAGAAGAGAAAATCATTTACCCAAGGTCACACAACTATTATGCAGAGAAGCTGGTGTCTAACTCCAAGTCCCAATGCCTCCTGGCGACTGGAAACAGACTATTACACAATCTGGTCATTTTAAAAGCTGAAAGGACATGTGGCGTTTAAGAGGTCCACCTCCCTTGCCTTGTCAATGACAGTTCCATGACATCCTTCCTGGGAGCCCAGGGCAGTGCCATAAACACAAAATAAGCAAACATTTTATGCAAACTACCAACCAGAGAAACTCTAACTTTTAAAGGCCAAACTTCTATTTATCTCACTATATATTATCTATTCCATCTAAATCATTTTCTTAAATGTTTTATTATAAAAACAGAAGTATAAGAGCAAGATAAATCAAAACATGTAGAAAAATGTATCCATTCAGAGTTTCAATAAACATCCTTTCAATTTTTACATATTTATTCCCATTCCTGGTTTACCTGCCTATGCTGTTTTTACAAAATTATTCACTCAGTCATTAGATACATTTTAATTGAATACCTCATTAAGCTAAAAATTTGCTGGACTTTGGAAAAATAGACAGGCTCTATCCTCACAAAGCTGAGATAGTGATGAGTTGATTTTTATTATTATATCATAGAAATCTTTCTACTTGTCTACATATTATATTTTAAGCCATCAAAACACATTCCATTCAGGTAAAAAACATAATTGGTTTGCTTATTTTTAATGCAGAATGCTTTAATTCTTTTCATATTTTTGTTATTTTAGATAATAATACAATGGTTTTGCTTGCTTTTCTTTCATTTTAGATTATTTCTTTACCTTAGGCTTCAAGGAGTGAGCTCTTGTAAAGTTACAAGAGTATGAATATCTTTATGGCATTTAAATTATTGATATTGCCAAGTTTATTTCTGAAATGTCTGTCCATACTCAGTATAGCTAACAGGAAGATACTTAAGTTTTACCATATATGTAGCAAATTTGGGTATTATTGCAATTTTCAAAAACTTTTTAATAGGATGTTTTCAGACATAAAGAAAAATAGAGAGATAGTCTAATGGGTCCCCAAGTGTAAGACACTTAACTTCAACAATTATTAATAGCACACTTTAAACTATTTCTTATATTGAGGGGTACTGAAACACAATAAGTATGCTACAACAAGTGATATTTCAACATTATAGTTTCAGGCTAAGATAGATGTGACCATTTACAAGCTAGTTTCTAGTTAGAGACTATCACACGGAGATAATTTGAATTGCATGACATTTTTGGATGAATTCAAATGTTGCTTTGCTTATGTATGTCTAGGGGGAGGGTTAAACAGGGAGAATCTTCTATGCCTCTTGAGTTCATTGCATATTTGCTCTACTTCCACATACATCAGAGTGCTCTGTATGTAGCCTGTATTTTGCCCTAAAGCCTGTGTATTTTCTGCTATAACTCTATTTTTAAGTGACGTGTAAGTGCAAGATAACTATGTGACCCAAAAGATAAAAACAGTCAGAAAGAGAATGGTTCAGAAAAAAAATGAATATACTAAATTTTCATTATATCATATGTATAACTTTCATATATTGAATTTCAAATGGTGGTTTCTTAGTTATATAAACTTTTTTTTGTTCACTTGGTACATTTTTCTGTTATAATTGTATAATTGTTTGAGAATCTTTGGTTGCGATGGATTTCAGGAAATATTTTGCCATATTTTAGCTATTAATCTTATAGGATATATAGATATGAACTAATATTATAGGGCATTATTACTATTATGCCCCACTAATATTATAGGGTATGTAATATTATAAATTAATTTGTTGTATATTGTTTATATTATTCATAATATCTCTTGTGTGTAGCCTATATTTTGCCCTAAAGCCTATTCTGTACTATAACTTTAAGTGATGCTTAAATCCAAGAAAGCTGTGATTCCAGCATATGAATATATCAAGAGCATATATTCAATATATCTAATAAATTAATCACTTTGTGATATTATATTATAGCAATATTATACACAGACAATTGTGGTTGGTACTACCATGCATCCATGCATTCTACATAAAGAATCTGGCCGAACCACAGAACAATACACGGCAAGCTACACTGTCACCTGAAGCATCAACCTTGTAGACATATGTCATGATTATCATGGCTTTACAGTGCTGGGTGGGAGAGCTAGTGTTTTAAAACGGACAAATCTGAGTCCAAATCCTGACTCTGCCGATTAGCTAGTAAGTACCAGTGTGTGATTTAAATTAGCTCTCTGAGCTACACTTGTAAAATGGGAACAACAACATGTACATCAAAAGTTTGTTGTGGAAACTAAATTAGACTATGCAAGGTGGTTTATAATGGATATTCAACAGATGGTGATTGTGGTGGAAGGGGGAGGAAAATGATAACATTTTCTAATGCACAACCAGTATCTTTTTTAAAAAAAATGACAAAGAACAGAAAATACTTTTCTTACAGTGTGTATGTGTGTGTTTGGATTGTGGTGTAAAATGTATTTCTTATTATGGTCCATAGTCAGGTAAGTTTTTAAAAATAGGTATCTGTGAAGGCACTTTAGTACTGTAAGGATGGTGGTAGTTCCTCCTTCATAGAGTGGTTGTTAAATTAGTTTAAGCAGGTAAAGTACTCAAAGCAACATCTGCAGAGGGCAAGCAATTGGAAAGGGCTAAAAATTAATCATTACCAGTTGTTTAGATATTGTTAGTATTAGTGATATCTGTCACTCTATCACCACCCATGTCAGAAGTGTTACTTGAGACACACTCTGACTCCATGGTCCACCAGGTAATGCCTTTTTCCGAGAGAAAAAATAAAGACCTTTCTAGATCAGTGGTTTCCAAAATGTGGGGTAACAACAAACAATGGGGTGGGGGGAGTCCGAAATAAAACAAGCAACTTTTCATTTTGCCAAGAACACTGTCTTAGTCCATTTGATGTTGCTACAAGAGAATACCTGAGGCTGGATAATTTATAAAAAAACAAAAGAAGAGGTTTCTTTGGCTCATGATTCTGGAGGTTGGGAAGTCCAAGAAGCACAATGCCAGCATCTGCTCGGCTTTGGGTGAGGTCATGATGAGTGTGAAGTAGGCATGTGCAGAGAGACCAAACACGAACGATGGCTTTGCCTTGTCACAACCCATTTGCTCCACAGGAACTAATCCAGTCCCCTGAGAACTCCCTCCCTCCCATGGATCCCTTCATAACAGTGGATCCATTGTGACTCAATGACCTCTTAAATGCACCACCTCCCGATACAGCCACACTGGGGACCAAGACTCGACGTGACTTTTGGTGGGGACAAACCATGTTCGAACCACAGCAGACATAAAAAGAAACACAAGAGTCTTCCTACCTTTTATCATCATCATCATCATCATCATCATCATTTCTTAAAAAGCAAGAACACTTAAGTACAAATAAAACAGGGGAAAATCCCAGAAAAAAAGTAATTGAAACAAATTTAAACTTATAAAACAGATCTCATGATATTTTACTTGTTCTTCCCTATTTTTAGAGCAAAATCAAACATTCTCAGATCAAAGTCAGTTCAAGAAGCAGTATTTAAAATACACATTTTTGTTTCCATCCTTTAAAAAAAACTTTAAAGCTTAGCTCAACTGCCATAAGATCTGATGCTGTTTCTGGGGGAACTGCATGTCTGTGTACGTATGTGCACCTACTTACACATTCACTTATGTCTTAATGCTTAAGGCACCTTAAGTTATACCTTCTGTCACCTACTCTTGAATTGCTGGAGAAAAATAAACATTCAAATACTTCCACTTTTCAGCTTCTCTCTTACATGTGGGCAGAGTTTGTGAACATGAGTCAATAATCTATTGCATTAACTTCCTATGCATTGGCATCAAATATTCTTTTGGCATTGTGCCAAGAGATATGCACTACGAAATGACCACCTGAAAAACATATTTTCTATAATCTATAAAAAAGCAAAAATTAAGGGAGCAATAAGACTCCCTAAGAAAACAGGGGCTACTGCAACCTGTATTGAAGGAATCAGCAATTATTGAACTTCCTTAAGTTCTTTCTGATACTTTGGGATGATGTGATGTTCATCTTGCCTTTGAGTTCGAATTTAAATCTCTTGTGTTTAAATGTCTTGACATTAATTTTTCCAACTTATTGAAACAGAGAAAGGTATGCATAAACCAAAAGACACGATAAAGACATTATGAAGAGATCTATCTCCCAGAAACTCAGGGACTGCTGGTATTAGAACTGAGGTCCCTCCTTCCGCTGACATAGTATACTTCTCCAGTTTAGGTGGATCTAATTGATATACCCAGGCACTTTCAATAGATGAATTGAAAAAGTCATTAAGGAACATTTCAATGACAAGTTCTAACTCTCCTGAGAGTATATGCCGTTTTAAAAACTGTTAACCTAAGGAAAAGCGGGTGTATTAGTTTTCTACTGCTGTGTAACAAATTGCCCCAACACTTATTGACTTAAAACAGCAAACATTTATTTTCTCGTCGTATCTGTGGGTTAGAAATCTGGGTCTTGAGTCTCTTACACGGCTATAGTCAAGGTGTCAGCTGGAGCTCAGGCTCATCTCAAGGGCCAAATGGGAGAAGATTCACTTTCAGGCTTGCCGTTCGTTGGCAGGATATAGTTTCCCAGGGCTGTTGGAGTTAAGGGTCTCAGTTCCTTCCTGTCTCTGAGCCAGAGGCCCCAGTTCCTTGCCTTTCAGAGCATCTCACACCCTGGCAGCTGACTTCTTTCAGTGCAAGCAGGGAAGAGCGTGAGAGAGCACCCAAGACAGATGCCACAGTCTTTCTGTAACCTGATTTCAGAAATGAACATCCCACTACCGTTGTCTATTTCATTTGCTAGAAACGAGTTGCTAGCTTTGGCCCACAGAAAAACAGAAGGGCACAGAAGGGCACAGAGGGGCACACACGTCAAGAGCTAGGAGACCCAGAGCCATGTCAGAGGCTAAATGACCCAACGTCACTAAATCAGAGAAGTGGAGTTAGGAGGAAATCGTACACACATCCTAAGACCAGGCATATTGGTTTTTTCTGCGTTGCTCACCATGGGAGCCCAGTTCTAAAAACGGTGCTGGGCACATGACTGAAGGAAGGAATGCACGGAGGACCTGCCAAGCCACGTCCCCTGACCGGGCTTCCCTTTCCTTGTCCTCACATGCAGGGATTTGGTGCATGTGATTCCCACTCTCTGGTTCTTCCAGCTCTGAGCACTGGGGGGGACACATCGTCACACTTTATGGGTGTTTCAACCACCTGTTGCCACGTATACCACTTATGATGCATTTATATTATCCAGTATAAATTAATCCTCACAGTATGAACAAATGGGTTTTAAAGTATACTATCGATGGAACCTTGAATCGAAGACACTTTTTTTATTTTTGAGACAAGGTCTTGCTTTGTCACCCAGGCTAGAGCACAGTGGCATCATTGTAGCCCACTGAAATCTCAAACTCCTGAGCTCAAGTGATCCTCCTGCCTCAGCCTCCCGAGTAGCTGGGACTACAGGTGTGCACCACCATGCCCGGCTAATTTTTCTAATTTTGGTAGAGACAGGGTCTCACTCTTGTTCAGGCTGGTCTGAACTCCTAGCCTAAAGCAATCCTCCCGCCTCAGCCTCCCAGAGTGCTAGGATTACAGGCGTGAGCCAACATGCCCAGCCATAAAATAATATTAACATTGGCACAAGTGAACGATCAGAAAATGAATGGCAGGGCTGCCAGTTCTCTTATTCCTTCTTCAACCCCATTAAAGGGCATCGAAAATTCTGATCCAACAAGATTTGACAAAGTCAAAAGAGTCAAATATATCAGAAAGACAATTGGAAATACAGATAGTTCCATTCTTGTTTAAAAAATGCACCTTACCATAAGTCTTTATTTTATATTTACATATTGTTTCATTATGAGGTGCTTTCTCAGTTGTAACAACTATTCAAAACTATTCTGGAAATAAACTAATTTTAGCATCAGATCTTTGAATCTTTGTACAAAAACTGTTAAACCAAATGCTTGCTTTTTTAAAAAAATAATAAAGCATATTCAGTAATATTACTCTCACTAAAATATCAATAGCACTTTCTATAGTAACAGGTTAGTATGAGAAAATCTTTTTTTAATGCAATAAATTATGTAGAATGTGTGTTTTCCCTTTAGCTAATAATTTTTAATGTGTATTTTGTGTTTTATAATATCCTAAATAGTATAGTATCCCATATATAATTCATACTCTTAATATATAAGTTATTAGGTTATTAAGTATGAAATGTCTGACTTCATTAAGTACTAAGTTAGAAGGTTGATATCTCTGACACTTTACTTTGACACTTCTTATTTTATTTTTATTGTGAAGGTACATCCTCAGTCTTTCAAATGCATGGTTTGGCATATGAATATTTTAAAAAATTTTTTAGAGCAATTTTTGTGAAACCATGGATACATAAAAAATTTGTGTTATTTTCTAATATGAGTTTTCTAACATGGAATATCAACAAAGTGTTTGGGAAGGATGTTTCTAAGGAACGCACAGCACGTAGATGGTTTGAGAATGGCTTGAGAAGTTCCATTCTGGTGGTTTTAATCTTGAAAATGAGCCACGTGGGTGACCTGAGACCAGGGTGGATAATGATTGTCTGAAAGCTGTAGGGGAAGCAAATCCATCTCAACCTATGTATGAATCAGCAGCAAACTTTGACGTTACTATTCCAGCAATATTGGACCATTTGAAACAAATGAGCAAGGTAAAGAACCTGGATAGATAGGTTCCTCATGAATTAAACCAGTGTCAGAAGAGATATCATCTCAAAGCTTGCCTTTCTTTGCTATCACGACATAAAGGCGAACCATTTCTACACCATATTGTTAGGTGTGATGAAAAATGGATTCTTTTTGACAATTGCAAATTTTGGGCACTATGGTTGGATAAAGATGAAGTGCTGAAACACAGCCCAAAACCAAATATCCATCACAAAAAGCTAATGTGTCTGTTTGGTGGTCCAGAGCTGGTGTTATCCACTACAGCTTCATGAAACCTGGTCAACCGATTACAGCGGATGTCTACTGCAACCAACTGGATGAAATGATGAGGATGCTTGTGATTAAGCAGCTGAGATTGGTCAACAGACATAGGCCAATCCTCTTGCAAGATATCACTTGACCACATGTCGCACAAACAACGCTGCTCAAACTATAGAAGCTGGACTTGGAAACTCTCTGTCATCCGCCGTACTCACCAGACCGCGCACCAGCTGACTGCGACTTCTTCCAGGCTTGGGGCGACTTCTTGCAAGGAAAAATACTTGATCCTCAGCAAGCCGTGGGAAGCAAGCGCCTTTCGCGATTTCGCCGCCACTGGCCCGCCAGGCATCTTCACGGCTGGCGTAAACAGGCTACCGTTAAGGCGGCAGGACGGTGCTGATAGTTTGGGTGCACGCTTTGATTACCTGTGCTGCTTCTGGCTTGAGATATAATAAACTACACTTTCCATTTGAAATTGGACATTTCATGTTTAACGACTTAAATACATATATTATATACACATATATA
Organism: Cheirogaleus medius; assembly: GCA_008086735.1. Classification (NCBI taxonomy): domain Eukaryota; kingdom Metazoa; phylum Chordata; class Mammalia; order Primates; family Cheirogaleidae; genus Cheirogaleus; species Cheirogaleus medius. Next base: position 1,569,678 of record VBSM01000316.1, read on the forward strand.
GATGCACGTATGTATGTCTATTTGTCTGTCCGTCCATCTGTCTATATAAAAAGATTGAGAATGCTAAAAGATATTTCTACTCTTTGGGATTTCCAGATGAGAGACTTTATGAGCCACCACACCTCTCACCTGGGACAGTAAAACCAACCGGCCGAACCGGCTTCCTTGTTGCTGGTCTCACGCCCTACAACTCAATCTTGGTATCCAAACCACAGATATGCCTGGCACCACAGAGACTGTGTCACTTCCCTCATTAAACCCTTCACAAGGCTTCCCGCTGTGTTTTTAAGGAACCCCAAGCTCTTCCCGAGGCTCCACATTTCCCGGCTCACGCGTATCTCTGACTTCATCGCCTGTCCCCAACGTTCCCTCACCTCCTGCCATCAGCCCTGTCAGTTCCCAGTACACGCCAGGCACGGAGGCTCTCTCCCTCTGTTGCTTTGTGTTCTTTCCTTCCGACAAGTCCGTTCTGTCCCCAAACGAGTATCGCTCTCTTCTTGTCACTCACATCAACTATCGTCTCCACAGAAAGGCCTTGACTTCCGATCCAAGGCATCCGTCAGCAGCAAACCATCCTCTTCTGTTTTTCTCATAGCACCCATGGCTTTCGCTTTGCTCGTGCATTGGCTCATTGCTGTTTTCTGCACTGGAATGCTACCCTCCTCATGAATGGAAACCTTCTCCCTCCTGTTCAGCGCCGCACCCTGAGTATTTAGAGCACCACTTGGCACAGAGCAGTCGCTCGGTGGGTATCTGTTGCATGCATGGATGAATCACTGGAGATGCTGGCAAGAGACTCACATCATTCAACTTCTCGCTGCTCATTTCCTTATTTTCAAAGTGGGAATTCAAGAAAGACCTGCTGCTTAAGGTGGTTAGGAGTACGGAAGGAGACAGCATAAGCCATTTTTCAACGGGAAGGGGGACGCATAGTAGGCATAAAGTAAATGCTGGCTCTTTCCCTCCTCTCCCTAAGGAATGTATCATTCGTATAACGACACGTTTAAAAATTCATCGAATGACAAACACGGCACATGGATTCTCAGCATTGGAGGAATCACAGCCTGCAACTGTTTCCAGAATACTGAGAGCCCTCGCCTAACCTCACATTAGTAAAGGCTGCTCATTCACTCACTTTCCCCACTGGAAATTCCTCTACATGCCTCTGTCCCTAGATCAACTTCCTTTCTGAAAGGAATCCAGACCCACGGGCCGGGACACAATTGCACAGTTGGACCCAGAGCCGACCTATATGTAGCATTATCTCCTTTGCCTCTCCCAGCCTCTCCTATCACCTGCTTTCTCCCAAATCGTGGGTGCCACATGACCCTTTAAGGACACGCTGGTCCCTCCTGGCACTGTCTTCCTTCAGAAACTGCCTCACATACTGACTCATCGTTTACCTTTCCTAGTAAGGTAACTCTCCCCCAGGCAGAGTTAAGTTGCCGGCACCTTAATAAGAATCAGTCACCAACATATTGATTCTCTTCCCATCGGCAGTTACACTGAGGTAGCTACTTTCCTTCAGGTCATGTGAGTTTACTCGAAAGGAATAAAGTGGCAAGTTCCTCGTCTAGAGGACAGTCAGAGTGTCTATGGGACTGAGACGTAGTTAATCAAACTCACTGGGTCTGTAGGATCCGACTTACGAGCCATGGTGTGAAATACTAATTTCTAATTAGCAAAATGCTTCCATCTCTGAACTGCATGCATGCCTTCCCCACTCTCTGCAGCCCACGGCAGGGCAGTGCCCATGGCTGAGGACAGATGCCCAGCTCCGTTTAGCTACCGTGTTTCCCCGAAAATAAGAACTACCCATAAAATAAGCCCTAGCAGGATT
>VBSM01000316.1:1598817-1611079 GCA_008086735.1 Cheirogaleus medius
TGCCAACCATTTCCTGCCTCTGTTTCCTACCTCATTGCTCATTACAATGAGCCAAATGGTTCCTTCTCTATCCACACAAGGAAAAGCGATGAACATGGATCTATTTTTCTCCTCTTTAATTCTTTTCAACATTAGTTTAGAGCCTCAAGGAATCTCAAAGTTCATGCTAGACGTGATGTTTATTTACATCCTCTTTTGCCCACTGAATGTTTCTGTAGAGTTTCCTGCAAGGAAGGGAATGGATGGTATTGACAACTACCCTTATAGTCTTCCCTGACCTCTCCTTGGGTATAAAAGTTAACGCCCAGAACAACAAACAAAAGGCTGACAGAGGAACCAAGAGAACAAAGCAAAAAGTCCAGATGACTTACCGACTGATCCTCCAACACAGATAACCAAAATCTGATCGCACTTGGACCATCGACATCCTAATGCTCTGCAGTGGGAACACTGGGTACTCGGTTATATATTCTAAAGGAATTCCAGCAAGGGGGAAAAACTGTCTAGCTCAAAACTGTCTTTGATAAGCGTTTTCCATCTAGGATGCTTCCTGGAGGGCTATTTCTTTTCTCGCAAAACTATGTTTTCTTCTGTAAGTCCACTTTCGATTTCCATGTAAGTGCATTTAGCAGTTAACCTGCCAGAACACACTTGATCACCTGAGAAGCCGCTGGCCACGACACTGCTACCTGTGGGGGAAAGGGATTCAGTGATGCTGGAGGGGCACCCTCTCTAAAGCAGTCCTGAGGGCAGGGAGTCTTGAAATCCAGGCTTCTTTTAAAATACTTACATGCAACGACTATATTTTAATGGAGAAAATGTCCTTCAAAAATCTCAGTATCGTAAAAGCAATGTGATGGCACTTCTATCTCTCCTATAATCAACCCAACCACTGTAAAACGGTTAGGAGCTTACAGGTTGGTAATGTAAGGTTTTGGGTGGTGGCAGAAAGACAAGACAGAGACAGAGACAGAGACAGAGACAGAGAGAGAGGGAGAGGGAGAGAGAGAAGGAGAGGCGCCAAACAGCGTGGCTTTATTGAGCACTCCTGGGTGAGGTTCACGGGTCCCAAGAGAGGGGGCCTGAGAAGTCATGTCCATTTGAAAGGGGGGAAGGCTTTTATACCATTTAAAGTGGGCTGAGGACTTTTGATGGGAAGAGCTGGGGTGACCTTTGGTGGTCACTGAGAAATAGGAGGGGCTGGTGGTATTTGCAGAATCCAGGAACTGAAAACTTTATCTGGGTGGACATCAGGTGTTGTTTGTTTTCAGCGGGGCCTGGCAGTTGTCCTTGGCAGGTCTGGTCTCGTGAACCTTTTCTTCCTGATCTAGGGAGGGGAGGGGGGCCTTCCACCAGCCTTACAGGTATCAGAAAGACCTGGGTTGAAATTCTGACCCTGAATGTATTTTATCCATGACTAAAGTCAAGTGGTATAGCTTCTCTAAGCATGTTTCTTCTTCTATAAATGGCATTCATCGAAAGAGAGACACATTCCAATTCTCTGCATGGCTAGATGCTGTGAGGAACACTGAGTCACCTTCAATGTCTCCAAGCCCATAGTAAAAAATAGATGACCCAAATCAGGGCTGAAATTTATCTCACTGTTGCTAGAAGTGATAGCTTAATCCTTGAACTTCATTCTGAAAGTTCACCTGAATCTTCTTAGGCTCAAGTGACCACCTTCCTTCAGAACATTTTCAGAAATAAATCCTTCACGCCTCCCATCCAAGCTTTACTGACCGCAGCCCACTGGACAAGCCTCTCTGATCCTTCATTCGTCAAGTTTTCACCCTAATATATCATCTTCTCTCTTATTCAATGACCAGCTCCTTCTATCTTCACGAATCCTTTGACTGTACTCTCTGGAACTCCTAATCCACTTGGAGAACTCCTCAATACAACCGTATCCCAGTTTTCATATACTCCCTTAACTAAAACCCGGATGTTTGCTGAGAACACGGCTCTTCCTAGGGCTCTATCAGAGGTGAGTTTCCCCTTGCCCAGCCCACGCATCTCAGGGTTCTTCTTACTCCCCAGTGCTGCTTACTGCCTCTAATTTATCTCTACTATTCTTGATAAACAACAACAACAAACAATTCCTGTTACTTTGAGTCTTACCCCTGTAAGTCTTGACTTGTTTGTCAAGAACCATGAAGGGTCTGAGATACCATATCTGCAAACCTACACATTACCCGGCCACAGTTTTAGATGTTGGCAGAAAACATGAGACTTGTTATTATTTATGACAACAGTACCATGTTTCCCTGAAAATAAGACAGGGTCTTATATCTATTTTTCCTCAATAAGACACCCTAGGACTTATTTTCAGGGTATGTGTTTTTTTTTTTAAGTAAGGCATAACAATCTACATTTATCCAAATATAGTGAAGTCGTAGTCTTCTGGAACATCATCCTAACTCTCCAAACCCCGAATTCCGTCCTGAATTTCTTGTGACTTTATTTCCTTTAGAACCATTGGCCCCAATCTCTCCTGTCGAGCCATAGAGCTCTCATGGGGCAGATGAGAAGGGCTGCTCATGTTCTTGACCGCTCCGTGATGAAATGCACGGGTTGTGCAGATGCGCTGCATAGCCACGCCCATCACTAGGGCTTATTTTCGGGGTAGGGCTTCTATTGTGCAAATGCTTAGAAACCCTGCTAGGGCTTATTTTATGGGTAGGTCTTATTTTGGGGGAAACATGGTAGTAGCCAGAGTACCAGCATTTTCTGACTCTGGTTCCCTGTTGCCTAATTCCCACAGGGTGACAGAAAAAGGGCCAAGTGACACCATAGCGTGTATCACAGGAGAGGAACGCTGAGTTTAGGGAGCCCGATCTCTGACCCTGGAGAGCGTCACTTTTACATGGTCAGCCTGAAGCATGGCTGATCTTTGCTCTGAAGGGAGACAGTATCTCCATCTTCCAAAGTTATTTGCTACACAAACGTCCTTGAGAAGATGGTCTGGAACAAAGGCAATCACTGTATATTGTCTACGCTTAGAAGATGTGCAGAAATACGATAGACACGTGGACAATTTTCTTCCAGCAGTGTTCGGGCTCCTCATTACACTATCAGTCTCAGGGTTTAGGGTCTGTATTTCCTTTCTCCTCATACTCACTCCTTCCTGGGCAATCCCATTCATTCTAATGTGAAGCACAGACTTCACAGGTGTGCGCTATAAGCATGTAACAAAACTGCACTTGTTCCACCAAAATCTATAAAAATTGAAAAAATAAAATAAAACCTATCACTTGTTCCCCATTTCACTTAAAATCCAGAACTATAACATAGTCTATGAGGCTCAGCATGATCCAAATTCCTTTAGTCATATCTTAGAACTCACTTTCCTTTTCATTGTATTCCACATTCACTGACCTTTTTCTGTTTTTTATAACTTCCAAGCATTTTTCAATGCCCTGTCTCTTCTGTTTGAAAAACCATCCTTCTGGCTAACTGCTATTCTCAAGTTTTAGCTTAAATGTTATTTCATTACAGAGGCTTCTACTGACTCTCAATGTTTGGTCTCTCTGTGCAGTTTCCCTACTTGCTCTTAGCCCAGAATCAGGCTATTCAAAGACACAAAGAATTAAATAATTACATCACGATTGTTGAGAAAGAAAGAAAGAATGAGAGAGAAAAAAGGAAAGAAGGAAGGGAGAAAAAAGGAGAAAAGGAAGAGAAAAAGAAAAGAAAAGAGAGAAAAGGAAGAGAGGAAGACAGGCAGACATGAATCAGCTAATAAGGAAGAACATAAGGCCAGGCAAGATGTAATTTTATTTTATTTTTTTTTTTTATTTATTATTTTTTTTTTTAATTTTTTTTTTTATTCCATCTTGTAATGGGGGTACAAATATTGTTTGGGTTACATACATTGCCCCTCCCCCCTCCCCCCCACATGCCTGCGCTTCAAGCGAGTCTAATCCCCAGGTGGTGCGGATGGCACACATTATGTAACTCTACACTACTTCCCCCCTCCCGCCTGCCCTCCAAGATGTAATTTTAGAAAGAAGCAAATGATATACAGAATAAACATTATTTAGAGATGAAGGCGACTATAAATTGACAGTCAATTAATTTAGGGGCTAAGGCTGGAGGCAGTAACTCTAGTTAGGACAGTTGGAAAATTGGGGCATGTGGTGAGGCTGTTTGGACTGCAGGGGTAGCAGTGAGGATGATCTGCTCCCCACAGGGTCTAGAACAATAAATATTTGATTTGTTAGAGTTTTTAAATATAGAAGACTAAGTAGGACTTGGTAACAGCGTGAATATGAGACAGAAGTCGATAAAGAAAGGAAGAGAGAGAAAAAGAGTGCAGACATTTTTAAAAACCTACAAAGAGAATACATCAGATTTAGGACTTTAAAATTGGCCTCATTTAATTTATACAACAGTCCTATGAAATAGATTAAATGACCTCAATTTTTAAATTAGGAAATAAAAACTTAAGGCAGAAGAGAAAAGCTTTGCAGTTAGAGGGTTAGTCTCAAACCTTGGCTCTGCTTCTTATTAGCTGCATGGCTAGATACATTCTTGAAGGAAATAAAAATTAGTAATAAAAATTATTGGTTGGTATGAAAAAGAAATAATAGTTGCAAAGAATATCCTTGTACTTGGTGTCTTTTGTGTCCAATGAAGCCATGAAATAAAGCGATAAAGTAAATAACACATAAAAGTGTTAGAATAATAAGGTGTGAGGCCAGACTACAGAGTCCAAAGTCAACAGAGAAACTGGAAATCTGGGGTATCTCTACAAGCAAAGAAGCCACAGAGAAGACCCACAGAACACAAGGCTAAAAAAGCCAAATTTGGAAATGACAAGTAGGGTAAATATAAAAGTAGCTACGTACTGCAGAAGAGGTAAGTTTGCAGTAAGATTCTAGGCAACTTAACTATCTACTAGAAAACATAAAAATCTTCAGAAGAAAATGATAGAATTCAGAGTTGCTTTAGCCACATTCCATAAATTTAGATAATGAAACCAGGAAAATTTGTAGCATTTGATGTTATGTAATGAAAAAAAGAAGGCCTGAAATCAATGAGTTAAAGCCAGGGATAGACAAAGTATGATCCATGTCATGTTTTTGTACGTCTCACAAACTAAGAATGGTTTATAAAGTTTAAAAACATGGTTAAAAAAAAAAAAAAAGGAAAAGGAAAGACTATAAGACAAAGGCTGTATATGACTCCAATCCAAAAATAGTTACTATCCAGTGCTTCATAGAAAAAGTGTGCTAAACCTTGATCTAAACCTCTTCTTAAGAACCTAGAAAAAAAGAGAAAGAAGGAAATGAAGGTAACAGCAGAAATAGATGGAATAAAAAATAATAGAAAAGATAAAGGAAACAAAAGTTATTTTTTAAGATTAATGAAATTGCTAAATCTCTAGACAAACTAACCAGAAAATAAAGAAAGAAAATACAGGAATCAAGGAAGAGACATTACTACAGATGCTACAGATACAGAACAAATATTAGAAGATATTAATATTATGAACTCTTTGCCAATAAATTTAAAAATGTAGGTAAAATGGAAAAAATTGAGAGACATAAGCTACCAAGCTCACTCAAGAACAAAGATATAATCGGAATGATCATGTATATGTTAAATAAACTGAATATACATTTAAAAAATCTTCCTAGAAAGAAAACTCCAGGCTGAGATGACTACTCTTGTGCATTCTACTAAATATTTCAATAATATACAACATTACTAACTCTTCACAAACTCTTCTAGATTGTAGAAGAGATGGGGACCTTTTCAACTTATTTTCTGAGGTCAACATTAATCTGATATTAATACCAGAAAAAGACACTACAAGAGATGAAAAATTGCAAAACAATAACCATTATGAAAGTAGATGTAAAACTTCTTAACAAAATATTATCCAATTAAATACAACATTATCTAAAAAATAATCCAACATGATCAAGCATCATTTATCCTAGGACTGCAAGCTTGACTTAATATCTGAAAATAAATCAATATGATTAACTAAAAAATAAAAATTATACAATCATCTCAATAGATACAAACATATCCTTTGACAGAATTCATCCATTCATAACAAAACTCAGCAAACTAAAAATAGAGAGGAACTTCTGCAACCTTATAAAGAACATCTATAAACATTTATAAAAACTCAATGACTATGATCATATTCATTGATGCAAGACTGACTTACCCAAAGATTGGGAACAAGGTAAGTTACTCTTATTATTATTTCTACTCAATATTGCACTGGTGGCCTTAATCAGTGTAATAAAGCAAGAAAAATAAACAAAATGCCTTGAGATTAGGAAGCATTACATCACAGATGCTCAGATGATCATCTATATAAAAAATCGTAAGAAAAGCTACAAAGGAGCTACTATAATAAATGCATGCAGAAACTTTATAGTATTCGAGATATATATATATAGAAATTAATATTTCAGTATGGCAGCATTAAAAATTGGAAAAAATTATAGATACTATTTTATAGTAGCAACATGAAAAACAGGATTAGATTTAACAAAAATAAATACAAAATCTAAACAATAAAAATAATAAAGTATGAGAGAAATTAAAGAAGACTTAAATAGAGAGGTATTGATATTCATGTATTAAAAGAATATTATTAAGATGTCCATTTTATCCAAATTGATCTACAGAGTAGACAAAATTGAAATAAATCTCTGGGCTTATCTCATTTGGGTGTGCACTCAAAATGCACAGATGAGACAGGACAAGAACATTTTCATTATCATACAGACAGGATTCTATTTTCAATCCAATTTCTAGTAAGCCTTATAAAGATGTTCATTTCCTTAGGGAATATATCTCAGTTATTTCAATGAATTTGGAATGGATATCTTTTATCTAGAATAGTCCTGGAAAATAATATGCTCATCTAAAGACATTTGAAAACATACTTGAACCACCACCATAATGTTACTTATGCCTCGTTAACTTTCATGGCATCACTCACATTATTTTTCATCATACAACCCCTTTTACTGAAACAAAGTAAGGGAACAGGACTGGATATACTGGTCCTACCACATACCTTTCCACCTAAAAACTATGACCTCATACAATAAGATGACAGAATAGCTTATTGAAGACTAAGTTACTGTGCCAGCCGATAGACAACACATTGCAAGGTAGGGATGGTATCCTACAATAGGAAGTATATGCTGCTAACCAGAAACAGATATATACTGCTGTTCTTACATCAGAATACTGAGGTCTTGGAAGAAGGAATAGAAATGAAAACAGGCTCATCATTATTACACCAAATGACTCACTTGCAAATATTGTGTTTGCAAAGTGGTTGCACATTTGATCTCTGCTTGCTTAGAGGTCTTGATTCTCGAGACAAGCATGTGTGCACCAGGGCACACAAAAAGGCTTCCAGTGAACTGGAATGGAGACTACCACCTAGCCACTGTAAGACATTGTCTTTGATATTGTGCATTTTCACCATCATTGAGTCCAGTGGAAAGTTTCTCTCTTCCCTCTTTCTTCTCTTATTCTCTACTTTCTTTCTTTCTTTCTTTATTGTGGTTTGCATATTTTATGTCTCCTTGATCTATGGATTATTTTCTTTCTTCAGCTCTGAAAAGTCCTCAGCCATTATCTCTTCATAAATTCCCTCTTCTCCATTCTTATTATTCACTTCTTCTGGGACTCGGTGCTGATTAATGCTACATTAACATGCTTATCCTACAAATGCTTCAGTATTTGCTAACCTTTGCTGTCCTGTGATATGTGTGTCTGTGTGTGTGTGTTTTTTTTTTTTTATCAGATCTTCATGCTAGTTCACACATTCTCTCTCTGGCTATGTCCAAATCTACTTTTTAACCCATCCATCGATGGTTTTGTCATTTGTGATAGCCTTTTGTTGATTGCAAACTTTGGGGGATTCCACATTTATTCCTCTAAATATTTTATACATGATTTTATTCTAAATATATTATTTCTGATAATTTTTTAGAACTAGAAGATTTGTTGGATTTACACATATTATCCTTGTTTCTGTTGGCTTTCACACATAGTGTATTTTTTCCCTTGGTGTTTTTCAGCTTCGATTTATGAGCTAATAATAGTTGATTAATTTTAATTTCAATTTTTTTGGACTCCTGAGGCTAAAAGAACTTTTCTTCAAAATGAGTTTTGCTGGAAGCCAAAAGGCAAAACCCTCCTGGTTACTACTTTAATTCTCTTATGGCAGTTATAGCTTCATGCTGGAATCTCAGATTTAGCAACTCTACCTTCAGGCTTGATCAGGGCCCTTTGGAGTATCTGGGAGGCCACACTCCTGCTCAAAGTCAAGCCAATCCCCTAAACTAGCTCGATAGCCCATGAATAATCTTCTCAGGACTAGGGAAGAATAAAAGCATTGTGTCAGGGATTCAAACCGTAATAGTTTGCATTTGGATACTTATTCCTTTGTCTATAATGGAGGGTTTATACCTTGATCCAAATACATCTGGCATTTCTCACACAACTCCCAAGTTCAAGCTGTATGATATTCACAGAGAGGACTACAATGAACAACAACAATGTTAACATTCGTGCATATTTTTCTACACTCTAAAAATTATTCTAAGCAGTTTACATGCATTCTCTTACTTAATTCTAGTAATCACCCAATGAAGTACATGCTGTTACTCATATTGATATTTTGCAAGTAAAGAAACAGAGGCTTAAACAGCTTACCCAAAGTTACACAGATAACAAGTAGCTAGTCAAGTCGTCAAACTCCGGCTGTTTGACTCACGATCCAAGGCGTGAATATTTTTCATGGAAGCATATTTTGCATACAGTGAAATGCCAGGTAGTAAGTGAATTGCTTAACTAGGTATGGCAAACACATATCAACATGAGAACATTTCCATACTTCCGGAAACTTTTCTTGCACCCGTTCATAGTCAACCCTTCTCCTCCCACTGGGAAGCCACCATCCATCTGCAATCTAGTATCATAAATTTGTTTGCCTATTCAAGAATTTCAAATAAATAATGTGATATAATATGTGCTCTGGCGGGGGGGGGTCTGGCTTCTCTCATTTAGACTAAAAATGTTGAGATTTACTCATTTTGTTTCATGCATCAACAATGCATTTCTTTTTTAATTAAGTGTCGTTCTAGTGCATGGATATACTAGAGTTTGATTATTGATTTTCCTTCTGATGGACATCTGGCTGTTTCCAGCTTGGTGCTTGTCAAGAAGTGGGAAGGGTCTGAAATTCCACCCTACATGTAACTAGTCAGGCTTTCATAGTTCCATGAGTGCTGGCTAACCGCGTGGGACCCTGCATCAGAGCCAGGCACAGCAAACAGCACAGTCGGTATGTTTGCTCTGGGTCCCCTTCTCGCCACCCCGTCAAGTCCCATGTGGATGAGGCAGAGTGGTCCACAGAGACACTGAAAACACAGTGGGTTTGAGTTACAGGTGTCAAACTCTGAGCTTCAGGAACCTCAATCTTTTATAAAGGATCCCAGCAAAGCCACCTGACCTTTGCTTGAGAGAGATACTATCTTTTTTTTTTTTGAGACAGAGTCTCACTCTGTTGCCCGGGCTAGAGTGCCGTGGCATCAGCCTAGCTCACAGCAACCTCCAACTCCTGGGCTCAAGCGATCCTCCTGCCTCAGCCTCCCGAGAAGCTGGGACTACAGGCATGCACCACCATGCCCAGCTAATTTTTTTTCTATATATTTTTAGTTGGCCAATTAATTTCTTTCTATTTTTAGTAGAGATGGGGTCTCGCTCTTGCTCAGGCTGGTTTCGAACTCCTGACCTTGAGCGATCCACCCGCCTCGGGCTCCCAGAGTGCTGGGATTACAGGCGTGAGCCACCACGCCGGCCTGAGATACTGTCTTCAATGGCCAGTAAACAAACTTCTCTAGGCTCCATAGCGACGCCCTATCTGTGTCTCTTCCAAGGATATTTGCAACAGAAACATCATGAAAAGATAATCAATGCCTCTGCTTGCAAGATTGTAGCAACAGGAGGGACCAATGGGGTACTGTCCCCCCAACGGGGCCATTATGAATAAAGCTGCTATGTATGTTTGTGCACAAGAGTCTTGTGGACATATGTTTCCATTTCTCTTGGATACATGCTTATGAGTACAGTTGTATACCATACGGTCATGTGTGTTTAACTTCTGAAGAAGTGTTCCAAAGTGTTCCAAGTTATATACTTTACATTCTAACAGCAGTGCATAAAAGTGCTGGCTTCTCCATGTCTTCTTTGATGTTATCCGTCTTTTCATTTTATCCACGTGGAGTAGAATCCCATTATGGTTTAATTTGCATGTCTCTGGTGAATGATGGTCATGGGAATTTTTTTTTTTTTTTTTGCATGTGCCTATTGGTTAAATGTATCAGGTCTAATACCCTCCCTTCCGTTTTCAAAGCACAATTTAGAAACTAAATTTACAGGTTGTGTAAGTTTACTACTACAGGAGCACAATAGTCCAAGAGATGACAGGTTAATACCTGTTGGCCAAAAATTATTAATATTTGCTTATTAAAAATTATATTGGCTGAAACCATTATACTTTATAAGACCACAACTATCTCCCAGTAAGTTTTCTTGTTTGTTTGTTTGTTTATTTGTTTGAGACAGGGTCTTGCTACGTTGCCCAGGCTGGTCTTGAACTTCTGGACTCAAGCAATTCTTCCACCTCATCCTCCTGAGTAGCTGGGACTACAGGCATGTGCCACTCTACCCAGACAACTACTTCCAAGTTGGAAACTGCAGCTAATTCTTTTTCATATAGTAAGTATTTTAGGGAACCAGATAGTGTATAAGTTTTCTTTTGTGGATTCCAAATGAGCAAAAGAAAACAGTTTTATAAGATATTTAAGTCATATTTTCTTAAAGGCTTAAATGCTTTACCAGGAAAAGTTAGGCAATTTTTGTTGTGTTTTTCAAAATATGAGGTTAACCCTCTCATGTCAGGGAGATGACACATCCAGGAATCATTGTTAACAAGAGCAAAGCAAAACACTTCGGTTCAAATCTGAACTCTGCCTGATGCTATCCAAGTGACGCTGGGCAAGACATTTAATGAACCTCTAAGAAATTTGCTTTTATCTTTCTCTTCAGTAGATTGTAAATATCATCAGCTCTGCTAACTGTGCTAAGTGGCAGAGATACTCAAATGACAAAGGGGTATTAAAACAATTTAAGGACTCTAAAGTGCATCTCATAAAAAGGATAAATCAGTGCCCAAACATATGGAATGATATTCAATCTTGCAAGTTTTCCAAGAAATACAAATCAAAATAGAGATAACATTTTAGTAGCTTTGCCAAAGGCTGAATAAATTAGTACAGTGATTTCAGAAAGCAGCTTAGCAATATATTTCAATTGTCCAAAAGAAATGCTTATACTCTTTGGATCAGTAAAGCTAAAGATAAGAAATGTGCATTTGATTATCATTAACCAAAGGCTCCCTGTGTGTCAGGCATTGTAATAAGGACCTTACATGTATTAACTCTCTTTACAACACAAAACAAAGCAAAACTCCAGGTAATTATAAAAGTAATTATTATCACCAGTGTTTTACAAATTAGGAAACAGGGACAAAGATGCAAAGTCACTTGTGTTAGGCTTCATAGCTAGTAGGAGGCAGGAACTGAAATTGATTCAAGACAATTTGGCTTCAAAGTACTTGTTTTTAACTACTCCACTTACCGACATTTAGAAATTTATCCCAAGGAATCAATAAAAAAAAAAAAATCAAACAGGAAAAACATAAAGTCCGATATGTCCTAATATGTTTTATATAATATACACCTGCAAAATTTGGAAACAATGCAAGGAAAAATTCAATAAATTATTGTATATGAAGTCATGAGGCTATTATATAACACTTAAAATAATGAAGAAAACTAAATATTGGTATGGTGTTTACAATGTATAAAATTAAAAAAAAACACAATTAAAAGTTATCTGGATTTCTTATTATTATTATGCTAGTGTTGAAGGATTACCAGAATTTTTGGTTCTGCCCATGCTAGCATTGCAAGGTTTCCATGGGACCCTAAAGTGGTATGTAAGCATCTTCCCATGAATGAAAAGAGCAGTATCACAAACCCCGGTGATGTCATGAGAAATTTTTTGATTCCATGAGCGCTAGTAAATAGCATTGAGCGAACAAGATATAATTCTGATTTTAATGAAAGGACACTACGGTGTTAAAATCAGAAGAAAGGGCCAGGCGTGGTGGCTCACGCCTGTAATCCTAGCACTCTGGAAGGCCGAGGCG
>VBSM01000316.1:1611179-1625661 GCA_008086735.1 Cheirogaleus medius
GGTTTGGAGAGTGATGATGATGTTCCAGAAGACGACGACTTCACTATATTTGAACAAATGTAGATGGTTGTACCGTACTTAAAAAAAAATAACACACCCCCTGAAAATAAGCCCTAGGGTGTCTTCTTGAGGAAAAATAAATATAAGACCCTGTCTTGTTTTTGGGGAAACACAGTAGTGCTGCCCTGGCTGGTGCATGTCTTGGACCCAGCCGTATAGCATTTTCACTATGAGGTGTGTCGACCCAGGCACACAGCTTGGAACAGAAGAAACAAACAGCAGCAAGAGGCTTTGTTGTCAGCCAGTCCTGGGTTTGGATTCTGGCTCTGCCGCTTTCTAAGTGAGTCAACGTGAGCACGTGACGTCGCTACCCTCCCTAAACCCGACCTGCCATTCTGTGCCATGGGACCTTGGGTCAGTCATTGTGCCTTCCTATGCTTCCATTTCCTCATTTATAAAGCGGTAAAAAACCAACACTATCTCAGAAGGTTGCTGGGAGGCTTAAAAGCATTGCAATGAGTTTCCTTTTCATCGGCTGAAAACTGTGGATAAAAATGGAATACCCATTTCGAGGATCATCATTAACTATGCAAAGTGCTTAAGTTAGTGACCGGCACATAGCAAGTATTCGATGAATATTGCTTATTGTAATTATTTTCTAAAAGATGCCTCAAAATTAAAATCTTAAGTGTAAAATTTGCAAAAATATAAATTTTTTGTTTATTCAGATTTGTATTCACCTACATGTTTGCAGAAAGAAACATCACCATTTAAGAAAGTAGCTAATAAGCGTTGACTATTTTATTATTTTTATTGTTATGGTTTTATCCCTGATTGTAATTTATTTTTTCATAACACATAAAATGCAACAATTCTTCACTATGAGCATAACAATAATCAGAGTAGGGAAGGACATGGTCGAAGCTGAGAGGCGGGTACATTTCCTCAGTCCTCTATTCCTGTGATTCTTCTTTTGAAGAAAGAAATTTCTAATATATTACAGTTTATGAATTTCAGGATGTTCACATCTTTCCTTAAAAAAGAATACTTGTCGACTCAAATATATGAAGATGTTGCTATTTTCATTTTGTGTCTTGTAGAAAACATAATGGGGCTTATGAAACATTTAACCTGTGCAGCCCAATAAAGCCTACGAAGCCCTCGATTCAACCCATTTGCCCAGGCTGCTTCTCCAGAAGAGCGAGGCCGCTTCAGTGCCTGCACGTGCAGCGAGCTGGGGTCCTTCAGAAAAAGCACAGGCACCTCCCATCTGCCCTCATCAGTTGTGTTGAAATATTTTATGCAAAGCAGATTTTTTGTTTGTTTGTTTTAAGCATGGAAATTAAAATTAATTCCTCAACAACTATTTGTTACATTCCTACTCTAAGCCCGATACTGGGCTAAGGCTAGGAATGAGAAGATAGGCATAAACAGAAGGGACAGGATGGTTTCATGGAGCTTGAAGCCAAGGACAGGAGAGAGGACATTCACCACATACTCCCATCTGACAAGCACAGCGTCACAAACAGAGGCAAGTGCCTTTCACAAGGGGAGTAGATAGTAACGAACCTACCCTAGATCATGGTGGGGGTCTCCTTAAACAGGGGGCAGTGTGAGATGGGAGGGGTGAGTGAGTGTTATGACCACTCAAAAGTTGTATCGGGAAATTGGAATTCCAGGCGGAGGGAATAGCATGTGCAAAAGCCCCGTGGCAGGAAGAATCCAGATGCCTTCCCAGAACCAGAAGATCAGAGTCACGGAAATGTGAGATAGGGCCCTAAAGACCATGCTGAGGGTTTTAATCTTCCTCCGATAAATAACGTATGACCACTGAAACGTCTTAAATATTGGGGGTAACAGGATTCGTTCTGCATGCTAAAAGTAGCACCGAGGTAGATGTTGAGTGCTTTGTAAAACTTGCTGAACACTTCTGCAATCTCAAAACTTGTGCAAGCGAGGAGAGATCCTATCGACATACAGTCTGTGTAGGAGGCTTGAGTTATGTGGTCACGTCAACAGCCAGGGTCTTGGAAGTCCAGTAACCACTTGTCCTAATGATTTCTGGACACGTCTATCCACAACCGGGAAATTGCTTCAGCTTGGCTCTTGGCATCATTTCCTTTTTATTTTTTTTTTGTATTTTTTAAAAATTTCAATTTTAAAGGGTAGCCATTTGTTACAAACTTGCCCAGAACTCGCACACGACAGTTGCATTTCTTCCTCAAACGAGAAAGCAATACCGTCTTGTAATTCGACATTTTCCTCTCATAGCAAATTGCCCACTTCTGCCAGAGGATCGGGCCAGTTTGGTAGCTCAATTTATAACTGCTATTCCAACACTGGTGCGAGCTTCCCTAAAGGTATTATTTTGTGCCTGCCTTGGTTTCTCACTATTTAAGTCTTCACCATCTGCTCTGACAAGACTGCGGGCCTGCGTTTGGCCCGCCCTGAAAAGACAGAGTCCCAAGGGAATGAGATATATTCAAAGAGAATTTTATAGTCAGGGCTACAATGCCTCATCGTGTAAGCATTTGGCCTCAGAGACAAGGAGTTTGAGTTCTGTGACTTTTCTTTTTGTACAAGCTACTAGCTTTTCATCCATACAAAATTTGAACATAAACTGGAAAATATTCTGCCCTATTTTCAGCTTAGGAAGAAAGAAACAAGGTCAACTCACTTCTTCACTACAGCTGTTTAGTAGTGAGGACCAAAAGGGATCAATGCAGGATCATTATCAAATATATTCTACTAAGAGCCCTTATGTGTCTGGGTGTCACAGAATAAGGAAATCGCTATATAAGCAAAACCTCGAAGTTACCCCAACATGAGGAAGTACCTATTCACACGTTCAGTTCTCCAAGGGTCTTGGGAGGCAGCTAGGCATCAGAGGAGAAAGAGCACAGGCAGAAATGAGCTGTGTTTGCCATCTGGTGGATCCCTCTAAACAAGAGTTTCATCGTCTATGTAATAAAAATAACCTCAGATGGCCAGACGTGGCCGTTATGATAGTTTCTGCCAACTCCATATTCCTGAAACAACTGTCCACTTTGTCTTCTAGCTCGGCTTCTTTCTTGTTTCTTTCACAGCGCTGATTACAACTCATAGTTACTTTATAAACCTGCTTTTCTGGCTTTCTCTCTGTCTCCCTGGGCTGGAACAGAAGCTGCCTGAAAGCAAAGATCTCGCCTGTGCTCTCTTGCCCAGCACAGACGTCAGCCGAGTGCATCTATCTCTGATGAGTAATTAAACGAGTGACAGAACGGGGGAGAAAACGAACGTAGACGGTTCGTTGTTGAGATTATTACATTTTTCCCCATTGGCAGCTACGCTCTCAGATAAGTCACAGCAGTTCTGCAAGGTTGCTTTCTTTCGTGTTAATCTGTAAAAGGAGGGCAATCCCTGCCTTGTCTACCACACAAGGCAGATACAGGGATCGAAAACTATGATATAAACATATGCAAATGTTTTGCTACGTGCCTAGCTCAATATAAGGCAAAGGGTATTCAAGGGCAAGGAAGAATAAGGCTGCGGATGAAAATAAAGGAAGGACGGGCCGTTTTAGCCAGGGAAGAGTCTTTTTTTTTTTTTTTTTTTTTTTTTAAACAGAAACCCAAGTAGGATCAGTCACCCCCACGAACCACCACAAGGATGGCATCTAAACCCTCTGACCCCCGCCAGGCACAGTTCCATTTAATCCTTGTGAACGATCCCATGTAGTGGGGACTATTGTTCGCCCCACTTTACAGATGAGGAGTTGGGGACAGGGCTGGGAATACTTAATTATTTGCCCAGAGTGACACCATGATAGAAATAACTGGAATCCAAACCCAGGCGATTTGACTCAAGTCTTCTTTCACGAGTGAACTTGCGAGACTCGAGCAGGCAGCTCGAGCACTGCGTCTCTACAGCGCGGAGACTGTGTTTAGAGTCAGCACAGAGCTTCCTGTGCCCAGGATGGCAAATGATGAATACTATTTGAGGATGAGGATGAGGGGATTAGCAGCCTCCATATGTGTTCCCCCACGAACCCAGACCTCCTGCTGTTGGAATGAGGGAGACAAAGTTAGAATTAGCTCTAGAAAGTTTTTATCTGGGTCTATATAAATATATGGTTGATACTTGTCTTGTGAGCACATTTTATTCTGTAGGAAAATAAAGATGACGCTGCACACCCCATAAAAACCTAACATGCTTTTAGGGTCCATATTTCTCTTTATAGGGTATAGTGGGGGGGACCTCTATTACTAGAAACTCTTCCTAAGGAAGGCTCTATTCTACTCTTACTTGCTTCATGATACTTGATAAGTCATTCCACGGCCCTTTCTTACACCTACTAAAATGACTCTAAGCATCCAATTTATAATACTTATATTGCTTGTAAGAGGCACTTTGTTTGCAAGGGCTGTTGCTAAGAAAGATGCATTTGCATTTATTCCTGTGGTCCAGGAATTCCTCCCCATTAACAGCCAAGCCCCGACAGACTTTCAGGATGTGGAAAGGCCATAACAACTCCTGATTTTAGAGACTTTGCCTGTTGGAGTCACTGAGAAAGAAATGACACACAGCTCCAATAATGATGGCTTCTCGCATTTATGGAGACAGTTTTGCCCGCATATTCTTGGGCTTTTCAAGGGGGTATTCCACTGTCTGGCTTGATTCCGTGCAGAATCAAACACAGTTTCTGTGGATGCCTCGATGTGCTTATGTGGCAAGAGAGGTTTTAGGGAGCGTGGCCTGAATTGAAACGGTACGCGGCAGACACCCCTTTCATGCTTTTCGTAGGGTTGTGGTAGAAGCAAGAATTTATTTATTTCAGGATCAGGGTCTATCTATAAAAATCCATCTTCTAAGGCTGAAGATGGCCAGCCCCCGACCTTGGACATCTGGTCAAGATTTGCAAAGATGAGGTTTATGAGTTGAGTGCTGTGTTTGCACGATTCAGCAAAGACAAGGGCCTGGCCCGCCATTTAACTACTTTGGTTGTTCTTTGGCTGGTGCCATATGATAATCTTCTGACATAGTAGCAGGTTATACCAACGAATGTGCCTTTCATCTCCCCCTCCCCCATTCTTTCTCCTAAACACAGCAGCTTCAGAACTCTTTTTCATTGCATTTCGGAAGAATGGTTACAATAGAACACAGGAGAACAGCAGACACAAATAACACCACCACCACCACCACCAATAATAATAAATAAAGGATTGACTTTTCAGTTTTAAAAGCCCATGTTACGTGATCAGGACTAGACTCAGAGCTTCCAAAATTAGAGCCCTGAAGTTCATAAAGTGTGTGCCCTATACAAAAGATTTGGAAGGGTATGATTAGATCTAAGTTAATCCTCCATACCCTTTATCCAAGTCTGTGATAAAGACGTTCACAAATGAGGCCGGGTGCGGTGGCTCACGCCTGTAATCCTAGCACTCTGGGAGGCCGAGACGGGAGGATTGTTTGAGCTCAGGAGACCAGCCTGAGCAAGAGTGAGACCCTGTCTCTACTAAAAACAGAAAGAAATTAATTGGCCAACTAAAAATAAATAGAAAAAATTAGCTGGGCATGGTGGCACATGCCTATAGTCCCAGCTACTCAGGAGGCTGAGGCAGGAGAATCGCTTGAGCCCAGGAGTTTGAGGTTGCTGTGAGTTAGGCTGACACCACGGCACTCTAGCCAAGGCAACAAGAGTGAGACTCTGTCTCCAAAAAAAAAGACATTCAAAAATGGAAGATGAGAAGGGAGAGAATGAGGGAGGTGTCACAGTTAAATGCTGGTATAAGCTCATGGAAAGGGTCCCAGGCTTTGCAACCTCCCCCAGCCAGCATCACAGCAGGGCCCTGGAAGTCACCAAAGTCAGGGTTGAGCCTCTGGAGAGAGGCCCTGAGGCCAGGACCAAAGATCCATGCAGAGTAGCCCTCAGTCTCCATGACTAAGGGCAGGGACTGACAGGTGCATCCCTGGAGATGCATTTGCAGATAGTGAGAAATCGCACAGAGATGCCCAAGGCCCAGAGGAAAGGTACCTCCACCTGTAATTTCCATGCCCTGGACTTGAAAAAGCCCTTTGTAGCTAAGGGTCAGTCCCATGGACCAGGTAGGTTAAGGGACTTTTAAAAGACTGATTAAAATTCTACAAAACACTGGAATGGAGATTTAAAAACAAAGTAAAGTTACAGAAAACCACCAAAAGTTCTATTGTTTGCACTGGTGATTTTGTGGCCTGAGATTTGTGCCTATTACAATATACAACAGAGGAAAGGCCAGGCGAATTATTGGTCTTGTAATCAAACATCGTCTCAGCATCTTGCTGATCTTTTTCCAAATTTATCCAGTGGAATAACTGACACTGGGCAGGGCTGGTGATATGCCACCCTCAAAAAGAGGTTAGAAAAGAATTTTCTTAATTTCAAAATAATACAAGAAGATAAACTTTCATATCTAAGTGAATTAAAATCAAAGCCATAGAATTAGCATGAATTCAATATGATTTAATGTTACACTAAAGTCTAGTTTTGACTACAGTATATGGAAACCTACAGTCTAGAAAGATAATCACCTTTTATGTACACAGGATTTTTATTCAATACCCTATGTTCCAAAAAAGGATTTAAAGAGGTTTTCCAAAAACAATGAGTATTTCAGATGTGACACTCAGATCATTCTAGTTTGGAGAACCCTATGTTAATTGGCATTCCATCTGTCTAAATTTTGTTAGCAACCTTACCCAAAGAGTTGCTGCCAAATGCCTTACTAAATGCACAGAGGTATATATCTTAATAACCTTTCTGTGATGACTTTGTACTTATTTAATGAACATTTTAAAATCAATGAATTAATTAGCAAATAAAAATTCTTAACAATTGGACACATTTACACGTTATACAAATATAGAAACCAGCCATTCAGGAGGTAGGTAGGGTGATCATAGCAAGAGAAATGCCAATCAAGACTCTAATATCTAGAGATGAGTCAGAGAATAAAAAGTTTAACAAAGAACCATATTAACACACAGTCCTATAATGCATGCTCTTAGAGATTAAATCACAATTAATCTGTGCCAAGCTTCTGCTGAAGAAAGCATGAAGGTGTAAAAATGCATTTTATTGATGCTTCTCATCAAAATGGCTTCAAAAACTCTTAAAGCACCAAAGGGTTAGATATCATTTATCTATGACATTTTGATGTGGATTCCTCAATCATGCTAAGTAAATTGGGTGCCACAATACAACATCTATATGACAATTAAAGGTTAATTAACAATAAAATAATAAGATGACAGGGAAAACTATTAGTATAGACATAAATTCTTTTTTGCATATATATTCTCAAAGCACTTGACTTTTGTTAAGTGTAATTCATTTGCCTCGATAGTCTTGTTAACAAACTATATAGGCTCTAATCGGCCCGGGTCCACAGGAGAATAAGAGACTTGAGAAATACATGGTTTATTCACTAACAGCATTTGTTAACAGGTTTTTTTTTTTTTTTTTGGCCCCATTAAAAAACAGGAATTTTACTTAAACTATTACTATAACTTTGAGAATTGAGGAATAGAAAAACACGGCTTAAGGATTCTGACCTCCCAAAACGTGGACATTTACCGGAGTGTGCTAATTACGTCTTAGTATCTTCCCACAGTACAGTCTGCTTGACCAGCGACACAAATCGAAACTGAACATGCTTATTGTGTGACTTGAGAGTTCTAGCATTGGGACACAGAGGGTTGCTACCCCTCCCTCCAAAAAGTCACCCATTTATTATTCACCCTCTGTCATCTCAAAAGGAATACAAATCTCAGCACGTGAAATTGTCCCTTCATAGGATGACGGATTTCTAAATGCTGAGTTCCTTCTTTTCAGCAAGGAGGTGACTCCGATGCTTCAGTATTCGCCCAGCGGCATTCGGCAGAGCAGTCGTGTTAGTTAGGACAAATGCTCTGCGTGAGCCGTGAGATGTGACAGGTGAGCCACAAGGCATTGCCCGGCCAAAGGCAAACACATGCAGATTCTCAGAACCTCCCTGTGAATTTAAAGAACGCATTTGGGGGCTAAGACGAGGGGGATGCTGCTGACTACAGAAGGGCATGGTTCATCGGGAGAACATGAACATTGGGCATGTGAGGTGTCGTGCACGTCCCGGGCCCAGTGATACTTGGATGCACACTCTGCATCATAGCGCTAGCAAGGCTCGAGATTCGCATCTCACGTGCACCATAACACTGTATACATGATGCCTGCCTGCAAACTCTTTGACACTCGATACATCACTCTACAACGTGCACGCCAGTGAAAAGCTCCTGTCTATACTTACGGGCCTTATGATGTTTGATCTACGTCCCGGTCTCCCTCAGGAGCGCCACAGAGATAGCATCTTCGCGGACTCCTCACAGGCAGCTGCATTCAGCCCAGAACAGCAGGAAACCGTTGCCGTGATGAGCTATTTCCTACGTGCCAGGATCATATCAGATCCTGTCCCTGAATTATCACATTGAATCCCCACAACTATTTTGAATGGGAAGATTTACTATTCTCATTTCAAAAAAAAAATAAATAAATAAATAAATAAGGAAACATTGGATAATGTTGTCCAGGCTCTCACACGTGTGGGTCACGGGTATCCTAGAACACAAGCTCAGGCCTCTTGGATTCCCAAACTTATGATGTCTTAAACCACTTTGGTGTAGTGATGTTCCAGACCTCCTGACTCCATTTCTTTTTTTCAGAGACATCAGCTCATTTTTTGCAATTTTACTTCTTTTATTGGCTTTGATTTCTGCACAGAAACATATTATTCCCAGGGATCGTACTCTAAACATGTCTTTGTATCCGTGGGACACTGGCCAGGCTCAAGGGTGAATGCACTTGGCCGGCGGGCTGTGGGTGGGTGACTATAAACACAGCCTGAACAGAATCACATCCGATCTCTCTGCCTCTGAACGACAAGTTGTCGGTAGGGAACCGTCTAGCAGAGATTACTTCCCTGTGTGTACAGCTAGCACTGTCTCCACGAGAAAACAAAGTAGTGTGAACGGCCTCGATGCCTGTCCAATGGAGTTTGTGTTTTCTGCGACAGCGTGGACCACCATGCACACGTCCATCTATGCGTCCGCTTGAGACACGGCGGCCGAGACAACCTGTGAGCAGGAAATCTCACTGCCAAGGATTGGTCTGTATCAGTGAAAATTAGGCCACTACCGTGTTTCCCCTGAAAATAAGATCTCCCCATCAAATAAGCCCTAGCAGCATTTCTAAGCATTTGCACAATAGAAGCCCTACCCCGAAAATAAGACCTAGTGATGGGCGTGGCTACGCAGCGCATCTGCACAACCCATGCATTTCGTCAAGGAGCAGTCAAGAAGATGAGCAGCCCTTCTCATCTGCCCCATGAGAGCTCCATAGCTCGACAGGAGAGATTGGGGCCAATGGCTCTAAAGGAAATAGAGTCACAAGAAATTCAGGGTGGAATTCGGGGTTTGGAGAGTTAAGATGATGTTCCAGAAGACGACGACTTCACTGTATTTGAATCAATGTAGATTGCTGTACCGTACTTAACAAAAATAACACCTACCCTGAAAATAAGCCCTAGGGTGTCTTCTTGAGGAAAAATAAATATAAGACCTTGTCTTGTTTTTGGGGAAACACGGTACTAGGCAAGGCATGAGGAAAGCTGTCCAGCTCTCAGAGCTGGGAGAGCCTGGAATTGGATATTAAGGAAAGTTGGGGTGTTCTTAAAATACTAAAGAATGTGATAACATCCCTTGCTTGAGGGAGACTTTAAATGAATATGGGTAATTCACAGGAATAAAGATTAAATAGTGGTTCGGGTTGTTCTCTATAAAAATGCATGCACACCTAACACCAAGTATCATTATGATGTATGCCCAGTGTATCTCGTGGCTCCTAATGAATATTTTTTTTCAACAGTTATTCTTCCTCTCGTGATCTTTTGCTTTCTTGGGATTTTAGAACACACCATTATAGCCTGACCCCTGGAACTTCCTCTTTCCAAATACTGTGGCTCTCATTTCTTGTGTTCAAAACTTGTCAAATGACTGAGTCAATGTTGGTCTACTTGCAACTAATGTGTGACAAATGTAGCTCATTATGGCTACAGAGGCTACAGGTCCCAGAAGAAAAAAATGTTTGCATTTCAATTTGTGCTCACGTTTTAGGAGAGGAGATGCTAAGACCTTCTTATTCTTTAGCAGATCCCAGGCACAGAAAGAGATCTGTGAAGGGGGCCGTCTTCTGTCCTCAGATGGAAAAAAACATTCCTTGTCTCCCTGATGCTGATCCGTAGCACCAGACCCCTCAGCTGGCTGCCTCTGGTTGCTCTTCCAAACGTGCCCATTCTTTGAATGTTTTAAAATCTGGTTACTGAGGCTGTTTTCCCTTATAGCACCTGCAACCTGAAGCCTATCAGTGCCCACCACCCCCCCGATCCCTTCTTTCCTCACTGCAGTTCAAGATCTCTCATTAATACAAGATTTCTCATTAATGCAATGGAATCCGTCACTTCTCTGCATCTCTGCTCCTTTTCCTCTAGTCTAGCGGTTCTCATTCAGTTGCCTTTTCTTCTGACTCTCCACTTCCAGACTGGGGTATTTGTAAATGTCAAGATGTGTTAAATAGTATTTTGGGGAATGCTACCAAGGCAAGATAGACACGGTGTTGGATTTGGAAAAAGGAAGAACAAGAAAGAAAAACAAACGCGTGACCACCCATGTGCTTACATCCAATAACTGGAAGGGTAAGAGATAACGATGATAATCATCACATTTACCTCCGTTAAGTAGGGTACCTCTTGCCGCACGGAAGTGGTAAGAAAAGAAAAGGAAAAGAGAGAATATATGGATAATTTGGGGCCAGAGGTAAGGTCATTTAGCGAATGTGATCATAGATTACCCACATGGGAGAGTATGATAGAGGAAGACACAAACAATTATACTTCCGTATTTGTAAGGTAATGGTTTGGATTATGACCTTATTTGTTTTTATAAACCCAAATCCTCAATAGCAGCACTAAAATGTGGCTACAGATAAAAACAGTCTGTGTTAGAGAACATAAAAAGACAGGTGCTTGCCCTTAGAAGAAAACAATCCCGATGTCCATCAGACCATCCATTCCACCTTCCAGACACCCTGCGGAAACACCAGCAAGAACCCAGCAAACTCTCATCAATCATCTGCATACTTCCAGTGCACCTGAATATTTCCTGTCATACAGACATATTATCCAGATGTCAAACTAATTTTTTTTAAGTTTCCACTTGAAAGCTTTGTGTCACCTAGGTCTATTCAACATTAAATTAATTTCCCCCCCAACATTGTAAGGAACATATTTCTGAAAATACCTCATTGTCACACAACGTGATCTGCAGAATTTGGTCGATCCACTATTACACCGGGAATATATGCATCGTATTGATTTTGTATCATTGCTTTTATTCATGTCTCTGTTACTGTATCTCTTTATTCACAGAAAACTCCTTGAGGAAAAAAAAACCTACACGTAAGCATCCTCACACTCTTCACAAGATATTCTTAGTACCACATGTTACATGTGACCCTCCTGATTAATAGATGCTTGTTGAGTAGATGAATCAACAACATCCAGATGATGGATATTCAAAGAGCTATATTGCAGAGATAAACTAAACACAGGAACTGTGTCCAACAGGAATAAATGCCTTTCTTGGTCATACAGAAGACATTTTAGGGTTTTGTGATAATTCAATGTCATCATTACAAATGCTGATAGCTTCTAGGGGATGGAATTAGGGAATGCTGCTTGTTTAAATGCGGTCTAGACGAGAGGATGGCAGATCATATCATTCCCTGGAAACACCCGTCCATGGCTACCCAGTACTCCTCCGATAAAGGAGTGGTAGGGGCAATGTATGTAACCCTAACAATATTTGTACCCCCATTATATGATGAAATAAAAAAAAAGAAGAAAAAAAAAGAGCAAATTCCACATCCATCCGTCCCAACGTGACTTAGTCTCTGCTTTCTCTCAACCCCTACAGCCTCAGTTCACACATTCTCCCTACTCTCTGTACTTCAGCCACATTTTTTTCTGTTTTTCACATCCTCAGAGGAACAATAATTCCTCCTGTCCCAAGCCCTTTGCCATGTTCAATCAGAAATTCTCAGACCCACCCTCCTCCTTCCGTAATCAGCCAGTGCCTACTCCTTTTCTTGGATTTCAACTCAAGCCTAATTCCCTAAAGAAAGTCTTTTGAGAGAGCTTGCATCTTCAGCATGAGGGAAATTCCTTAGTTATACTCCTCATGGCCCCCAGAACACATACGGAAGGTTATAATTACGTATTTCGTTAGCGGATCACCAGAATAATGTCAGATTCCCTCCACTAGACTCTCGGCAGCGTGGAAGGCAGGTCTTTACCAGGTTTGCTCACTGTCTTCAACAACGCCGAGCACGGCACTCAGCAGAAAGGAGTTGATCAATAAATATTTGTGAATGAATAAATGTGTAATTTTTCCTTCTGATACTTACACGCACACGCACACACAATTTTTCATTTTGTAGTATCTATGTAAGGTTACACATAGAAGCAATGAATATTTTAAGCACATTTTAAGTAGCAGAAGATTCGTGAACCCAGACATCATGGAAATAATTTGGAGTTTTCACTATTCTAAACCCAAGCACTTTTTTTCCTTAATCAAATATACTATCCACGGTAAGAGTGAAATCTGGCAACGATATGGGATTTGTCAGAGATTTTTGTCTATGGGAAAATGACTTCATACTCCTGGCTGGCACATGAACTAATGTTTATCAACGAGAGCATTCAAAGCAACATGACCCCTTCTGAATTCAAAGCATCAGTGAAAATGTCAATTACTGCTAGATAGACGGGCAGAAAAGAATACATTCTTGTCTGTTCTTCTTTTGTCCTGCAAGACTTACGCTCCTGTTCCATTTTCTGAACAATCTAGTAAAATTCAATTTACTTTTTCAATTTGTCTCCAGCCAAGCTCCCTTCTGTCAGCCACGCAGACATTTCAATGCTAGCCACATGGAGCGATAGGAGAAGGACAACGAGAATTAAATTACCTGTGCATTTGCGATCTGTGTCTTCTTTTTTTGACCCACTAATCGTCAACTTGCAGTTGAAGTTTTCCTCCCAGTACTCGGCAAACCACACGTTTCTTCTGTTGTTTTCAAGCGTGCGGGACGTGAAGTAGGCGTCAAACCCTACACAGAGTTAAGTGAAAAGGTCAGTGCTTGTGGGGTACCGCTGGCCCATCTAGAAATGAAAATACTCGTGATGGTTTTTCTTTGTTTCGGTAGACTGGATGCTCTTTTGTGTCAACAACAACAACAACAACAACAAGTAACAAAAAAATATTCTAATGCTAACCTAATAGTGGCTGAATCTCTAGTGTATCTGTCAGGTAGTAACTATGATTAATATCACTCCACTTTGTAGATGAGAAAACAGAGGCTTAGAGGTGATAACAATATGTGTAAGTTCAACTGTGATGCCACACTGTGCACGCCTGACCATGTTAGCTACTGACCTGTGAACATCGTTTCGAGAAGCCTCTTTCCCCTAGTGATTTCCCATTATGCAATTGACTTTCTAGGCAAATTGGAAGTAAAAGCTTCTGAAGAGGCCATAGTTAAACTGAGTCATACATAAAGCTCAATCCTATTTATTTATAAAAAGGGTCTCGAGGTGAGCAGAGACCCAGGCGGCAAGGTCCCTGGGAATGCTTTAGCCACCTCTTTGGAATAATGCAACTTTATTTTATTTATTTATTCATTCATCCATCCATCCATCCATCCATCCATTTATTCATTTCTCACAGTTCTGAAGGCTGGGAAGTCTAAGAGCAAGGTTCTGGCAGATTTGGGTCCTGGCGAGGGTTCTCTACCTGGCTTGCAGATGGCCACATTCTTGCTGTGTCAGCTTTGGGGAGATAATTAGTGCCACTTTAAAGGGTCCAATGGGACCATAAGACCAGGTGAGAATCCAAGTGGAGAAAAAAGGACTGGATGTAGTGTCCCAGCACCCAGGCTCAGATCTCAGCTCTACTAATCTCTCTCAGTCACGGACACACGAGCAGGTGTACGCTCATTCTTTCTGATTTTTCTTTCCTCCATCTGTAACGATGAAGACACCACCCACCTTTGCCCCGGCAGAGACTTATTTGAGGTAGTGGGAAGACTTTGGAAACTTACAGCGTTGAGTTCTATGATCAAGAACCACAGAAAAAGATGGACTTACTTTCACATTATTTAAATTATTCAAAGCTTTCCCCTTACCTTTAAGGCCATAAAAATCGCATAGTCATGCTAATTACAAAAATAATCAGTCTTTTACATACATTTTTCTCATCAAGTGTCACATCAACCCCAGGAAGTACGTACTACTCAGATCCGTACTTTACAGGTAGAAGTGATTTGGATACCACCTAACCCCAGTGAGAATGGCCTATATCAAGAAATCCCAAAACAATA
>VBSM01000316.1:1625761-1651752 GCA_008086735.1 Cheirogaleus medius
AAAAAAAAAAGAATTTGGACCCAGGTCTAAATTTCAGATCCCAGCTTCTGCCTCACACACTGTATGGAGCCATGAGTCTCACATTTTGGCAGGTGTCACAGTCACCTGCAGAGCTCATAAATGACACAGGGGCCAGGCTCACTGAGGTGGGCAGGGGCTGGGTCTTTTTCTCAAGTTCCCTAGAAGATTTCTGCACACATACCCAAGCTTGAGAGCTACTGCGATGGAGCTTTTCTGTGGCCCATTTCTATGCCACTTCCTCTCTCTCCCTGCCAGACGCCCTACCCCCAACTCAGTATATCAGCTACTGAGGCCACAGGGCAACTGGTGATTCAGTAGGTGGAGAGAAAACAGTAAGTGGTCAGGTGTTGCAATGAGTCAGTCAGTCAAAATGCTAAAACCAGCTACACGGTCCAACAGTGCTGGAGCAAAAGCGGCTTTCTTAAACAGGGCTCCTCTCAGACAACTCAAAGAAGCAGAAGCAGAGGTTGAGCACGTATTATTCCATTTAGTTAATTCTCACCGACATACCTATGCTTAGGGGAGTCAGGTTTCTTTTGGGACCAAACCATCTGTTAATTTGCCTTTACCAGAGATACGGCAAAATAAATAAATAAATAAACAAACAAATTAAGTCTTGCAGATTCCCAATACACAATTTTTTGTCCAAGAGATATTCAAGTTTTTAAAGGAGACCTTGTTATAGCCATGTATATGTCAGCCATATATGATGGGAGCTGACAGAAACTGATGGTGCTTCCTGCGGCATCCCAAGCTGACCAGGAGCCCCGATGGCCGCCTTCTCAACATGTGGCAGATTAGAATGTCCCCGTAGGCCTAGGTGGCAGGGTGCACCCAAGGCTTCTATAGCACGAGCTTGTATAGGGAGGTCTGCTTCCAGATCAGGAGAGATGTTCCAATGATTCAGAAACACACAGCTCCTGGCACATCACAGGCATATGATAGAAATAGAATAGATGAATGAACCAATGATGGAAAAAAAGAAGAAAAAGACAAGTGGAGGGCGGGGAAAGAGAGAGGGCGATGACGGGAAGGAGGGCAGGGAGGAAACAC
Source organism: Cheirogaleus medius (assembly GCA_008086735.1). Lineage (NCBI taxonomy): Eukaryota > Metazoa > Chordata > Mammalia > Primates > Cheirogaleidae > Cheirogaleus > Cheirogaleus medius. The sequence continues at coordinate 1,626,836 of VBSM01000316.1, forward strand.
AGAGGCACTGAGGAGGGAAAATCGGTGTAACCATTTTGAATATCAGGTGCGCACTATTCACATTGCTAAGACACATACTCTTCAAAACTTAGCCATTCTACTGCTAGATTCCATTCACTAGGGAAAGTTTTACACCTGTGCAACAGGAGATATGTTCAAGAATGTCTAGAGTGGCAAATTTCCACAATAATTAAAATCTGAAACGACCCAAATGCTTATGAATTACACAGCGAAAACAAACAAAAACTTCTGTTCACGAAAACAGGCATGAATCAATCTCAACAACAACAAATGAGAAAATCAGAAACAAAAGAATGCATTCAGTATCGCTCATGTTATATCACGTTCAAAACTGGAGAGAACTAAGCCACGTCATTTAGTGAGGAGAAATAGGTGGTGGTTAAAATATAAAGAAAAGTAATGGAACTATTATGGTGGAAATAGAGTATTCCAGAAAATAGGCTATTTCCGCTGGTACAAGAGAGGAGGCAGACATAACAATGGGAGGGGAGCAGGGTGTTGGGGAATCTGTCTGCTGACGATGTTCTTGACTTGGGTGGTGACTTTGTAACTATTTTTAAACTGTATGAACTTTATATCCCTTTCTATTTCTACAATGTAATTCATGGTAGTGGGTTGAATTATGGCCCTTAAAAAGAAATGCCCATGTCCTGATCTTGTAAATGTTACTGTATTTGGGAACTATTCGGATATTGCACGGTAAACACATTATATGAAAAATGTAATTAAGGGTCTCTAGATGGGATTGTCCTAGATTATTCATGTGGGCCTCACACCCGACGAAAGTGTCCTCAGAAGAGACACACAGAAGAGACACAGGGAAAAGGGAAGGAGGACATCTGAAGATGGAGGCAGACACTGGCATTGCAGCCACAAGCCAAGGAAAGCCTGGAGCCACCAGAACCCGGATGAACCAAGGAACGATCTCCCCCAGTGTCTTCAGAGGGAGCGAGCGAGGTGGCCCTGCTGAGAGCTTCGTTTTGGGCTTGGGGCCAAAACAGTGAGAGAATAAGTTCCTCTTGCTCTGAGCCACCAAGTCTCCTATGGCATCCTGGGAAACCAACGCACCCATGGTCAGTCAAAACTCCTGTTGCAGTGTATACCTTAGCACCATAGCTTCTCTTTGGTCCAGATGACGCATTGCTCCCAGGGATCACAACCTGATGGCTTGTGGAACATGTTGAAGCTAAAAACTTGTCTTGTTCTTTCTATTTCACCCAGAGTATTTTTAAAAACCAATTTAAAAATCAGGACATTTCACTGGCAAGTCCAGACTTCTGGCTTTGCTTGTCAAGTTAGAAGATCTGGTAACAAAAACCCCTTCCCACGTGGCAGCAACCAGCAGGTGCTCAATAATGGCTATTCCCTTTGGGTGGGCCTGAGCTCTCCAGCTCACAGTATTTCCCCAGCAACCCCTGACTGCCTCCAACCTGGGCTTTCTTGAGATGTGTGTGGTTGCCGTGGTATACACTGAGCTTCCCACCACTGAGAAATATCTCTCTCTCTTACTGTGATAAACCTTCAACTTAAGTAATCTATAAACTCCACTGAAATGAGAACCACGGTTTCAGGAACCTAAGCGTATATAATCCTTGAAAAAGTTACTAAAAGCATAGAGTCAGATATAAACTTTACACAGAGAAATCATCCATCTTTACATAGACAAGTCATGACCACTCGAAAGATGTAGTGAAGGTGACCACAATTAAAATAGCTTCCAAGAAAACAAATAATACATACACAATAACAAGTAATGTCTTTCCATTTTATCGGGGCAACATTTGTCTTTCAGGAAGGGTTTAAGGTTTCCCTTACGTTGATTCCCTCCAAGTTCATTTCTAAATTTTGTGTGACCTCAATACAAATATTAAGTTTCCCCCCTCTAGAGCGAGACAAGCTGCTTTTAAATTTCATACGGAAAGATACATAAGAACCATGAGAACGCTGGAAAGGAAGAGCAAGTGTGCGTGAGAATTTGGCAGCTTGAGGGAAGGGAGTAAACAGACAGGAAGGCAAACACCACCAGGTATGGTACCAGCAGATTTTAAATTCACTATGATTAAAAAAGAGTAGCTCTGGCACATGAATAAAGACATCAACAGACCATCGGAACAGAAAAGAAAGTACAGAATTGGACCCAATTGCACGTGGGAATTTAATACAGTAGAGGATAATAAAGGTAGTATTTCAAAATCACTACAGAAGTGATGCTCTTTTAATAATCATCTAATGGACAGCAACTGGTTGGATATTTGGAAAAAGATCAGACTGGATCCCAGTTAGGAATTTAACACAGTTGGCCACGAGAAATACTGGGAAGCATTGTGTGGACTCGTCTATAGCGACTGCATCTGGGGTTTCCTGCTTCTGTGAGAGGATGAATTTTTCACGGTTGTAGGCACTGGGGGTCCATCACCCTTGAGTCTAGCGCCATACGGTGTGTTCTCGTGATAGCTTCTGCAGGTAGCCCTGGTTGCACTTGTGCAAGGCTTGTGGGCCATCAGTCTGCCTCTCTTGCAAGTCTCTGAGCTTCTAGAAGTCAGAGACTGTCTGCTACTCATCTCCCCCTTCCCAATTTGAGTTCCTGCAAACATTTATTAAAATAAATTGAAGTTGAAGACATGTAAATCAGTTTGGCAAGAAATCACTACTGATCTAGTGGGAGATGCAGCCGCAAATATTTGGCGGTGTCTACTGATGAGAGTGGTAGAAACCAGCCATTGTTTTTGAGGAAACAAAAAGAATTATTGCAATGGAAATTATTCCACGAAGAACAGAAATCCCAACGGAAGTGTTTCTGGATGAGGTGGAGGGAATAATGTCTGCAATGTTGTTCCGCAAAATGGCTCCAAAGGGTCGTTGCATAATATATAATACCAGCATGCCTGTCATTTTTTTAAATTTCTTTAAACTGCCTGGGAGACATAAGGACATTTATGTAATCTGAATATACTTATATGGGAATAAATATGGATATAAACAATACATATCAAATTGATGGTTTAATGGTTAAAAGCAAACTCTGGAACTAGAATTCTAGAGTTCAGTTCCTACCTTTGTCCCTTGCTAGCTAGATTACCATGAGCAAATGACCTAACCAGTAAAAGTTTCTCAATCTATAAAATGGGGATGATGATAATGTCTACTCCAAAAGATTATTGTGACTATTGAATGTGCTAATATATGCAGTGTTTAGAATAATGTCTGGCACATAATAAGAATGTAAGTGTTAGCTAACTTAAAAGAAAATCAAAAAAAGACACACAGATGAGAAAGAGAGAAAAAGAAGAGAAAATTTAGGAAACGTTTTAAGCTTTAATACTAGGAACTATGCATGAAATATTCAGCTATCAAGATCCTGGCTTTGAGCGACCACCTTTTCACTTGTACTGAAGGCTCTATCCCCAGTCTGCAGATTATATTTTATAGACAATAAAGCTCTCCCTTTAAAAACAAACAAACAACAACAAAAACCCTGGCTTTACACTCAAATGAACCAGAATTCGAATCCTGGCTCTGCCAACTATAAGCTGTTTTATTTATTAATAACTCATTGTATGCTAAGTCAATCACTTAGGTTTCTATTGCTTTTGTTTTCTTGTCAAATACTACATTTTTGTTTGCTTATGCTTTTTCAACTTATTCATTCATTCCTTTTAAGAAAAGACTTAAAGTGGCCACCTACATTTCCTCACCTACCTTACAGATAATTTTAAACATTTCAAATATTAAGGCTAAACCAACTAATTTTTTTTCACTTTTTCCCATTGTTTATTTGTATATATTTATGGGTGTATAAATGCAATTTTGTTACCCTGATATATATTACATTGTGGTGAAGTCAGGGCCTTCTATGCATACATCACTGAAGCAACACACAGGAAGAGTCTCCACTATCCATCATCCCACACTCTGCTTCCGTGTGTGCACATTGTTTACCTCCCACTTACAAGTGAGAACATGCAGTATTTGTGTCTCTGTGTCTGAGTTGTTTCAGTTAAGATAATGGCTTCCAGTTCCATCCATGTTGCTGCAAAAGTCATCATTCCATTCTTTTTTACAGCCAAATAGCACCCCACTGTGTATATGTACCACATTTTCTTTATCCATTTCTCCACCGATGGACACTAAGGTTATTTCATACCTTAGCTATCGTGAATAGAGCTGATATACATCTACGGGCACAGGTATCTTTTTGATATATTGGTATCTTTTCCTTTGAGTAGATACCCAGAAGTGGCATTGCTGGATTATACGGTAGTTCTATTTTTCGATCTTTGAGAAATCTCCATACTGCTTTCTATAGGGCGTGTGCTAATTTATATCCCCACCAATAGTGTATAAGAGTTCCCTCTTCTCCGCATCCTCACCAACATCTGTTATTTTTTCCTTTCTAATGATAATCATTCTGATTGGCATAAGATGATACCTCATTGTAGTTTTAATTTGCATTTCTCTCATGATTAGTGATGTTGAATAATTTTTCATATGCTTGTTGGCCATTTGTCTTCTTTTTAAAAAATGTCTACTCATGTCCTTAGCCCACTTTTCAATGGGGTTGTTTTTGTTGTTGTTGTAGAGTTATTTGAGTTCCTTATAAATTCTGAATATAAGTCCACTGCTACATGTACAGGTTGTAAATATTTTCTCCCATTCTTTAGGTCGTCTGTTCACTCTGTTGATTATTTTCCTGGGAAGAAGGTATGTAGTTTAATTAAGTCCCATTTGTTTAATTTTGTTTTTGTTGCTTGTGCATTTGAGGATTTAATCATAAACTCTTTGCCTAGACCAATGTCCAGAAGAGTTTTCTCTAGTATTTTTCCCTTCTAGTATTTTTATAGTTTCAGGTCTTACAATCAAGTCTTTAATTCATCTTGAGTTGATTTTTGTATATGGTGAGCGATAGGGGTGTAGTTTCATTCTTCCGCATATGGACATCCAATTTTCCCAGCATCATCTAATGAAAAGCGCAGGGATTTGTTGACTTTGTCAAAGGTCAGTTGGCTGTGTGTGCCTTTATTTCTGGGTTATCTAATCTGTTCCATTGATCTATGTGTCTATTTTCATACCATTACCATGCTGCTTTGGTTATTATAGCCTTGTAGTACAATTTGAAGTCAGGCAATGTCATGCCTCCAGCTTTGTTCTTTTTGCTCAAGATTGCTTTGGCTATTAGGGCTCTTTGCTGGTTCCACATGAACCTTAGAATTGTTTTTTCTAATTCTGTGAAAAGTGATGATGGTATTTTGACAGAGGTTGCCTTGAACCTCTAAATTGCTTCAGGCAGTATTGTCATTTTGATGATACTAATTATTCCAATCCATGAGCATGGGATATTTTCCATTTGTTTGTGTCATCTGCAATTTCTTTCATCAGTGTTTTCCAGTATTTCTTGAAGATATCTTTCACCTCCTTGGTTAAATGTATTCCTAGGTATTTTTTCGTTTTTCAGCTATTGTATGTGGGAACTCCCTCTTGATTTGGTTCTCAGCTAGATTGTTATTGGTATAGAGAAAAGTACTGATTTCTGTACATTCACGTTGTATATTGAAACTTTGCTGTATTTAATATCAAATCTAAGAGTTATTTTGTGGAGTCTTTAGGATTTTTCTAGATGTAAGATCGTATCATCAGTAAACAGAGACAAGTTGACTTCCTCTTCCAATTTGGGTGCTTTTCATTTTTTTCTCTTGCCTGATTTCCCTAACAAAGACTTCCAGTACTATGCTGAATAAGAGTGGTGAAAGTGGGCAACCTTGTCTTCTTCCACTTTTTAGGGGGAAAGGCTTTCAACTTTTCCCTGTTAAGTATGATGTTAGCTGTGGGTTTTTTGACTGTGGCTTTTATTAATTTGAGGTATTTTCCTTCAATGTCTAGTTTGTTGAGGATTTTTATTATAAAGGGATGCTGAATTTTACTGAATATTTTTTCTGTGTCTATTGAGATAATCAGATGGTTTTTGTCCTTAACTCTGTTGGTATATCACACTTATTGATTTGAATATGTTGAACTATCCTTGTATCACTATTATAAAAGACATCTTTTTGATGTTCTATTGAATTTGATTTGCTAGTATTTTGTTGAGGATTTTTGCACCTATGTTTATCAGGGATATCTGTCTGTAGTTTTCTTTCTTGTCCTGTCCTTCTCTGGTTTTGTTATCAGGGTGCTACTGGCCTCATAGAATGCCCTGTCCTCAAGCTGCACTATGGGGAGTACAGTCCACTCATGTCTTGGTCTCACAGCAGCCAGCTGCAAGGCAGTGGGTATTGTACTAGGGATGCCTAGAGAAGCCTGGTTTCCTGGTCCCTTTGGCCAGGTTGCAGCTGCAGTTGTGTTGGCCCAAACTCAGCCTGAGGGTGGAGTGTTGCCCAGCATTAAACTCTCAAAATGGCACCTTGGACCTGCAAACAGACATGATGCAGCCTCTTTCAGGCATGTAGCATGGGCAAGAAGCTGTGGATAGTGCGATCCACTCATGTCCACAGCAGGGTGGTGGGAATCTCCCCAAGGTTGCATGGGAGTACCCAGCCTCCTCTCTCTTTTCTCAGAGCAGCAGCTGTTGCACCTGTAGATCCCTGGTATCTAGGCTCTCAGGATGACACCAGCTGGGGGGTGCTCTAGGCTCAGATTCCATGTGGGACTCCTCGGGGTTCCCTTTATGGAGCAACGTCTCTGTGCAATCTCTAGGCAGCTCCCTGTGTTAGGCCCAAGGCTTGTGTGAATCACAAGGTTCTCCTGTAGCCAAGATTGTAAAAGCCCATTTTGGAGTATGAAGGCCTAGGGATTTCTCTCTTACTGTTTCCCCACATCCAGGAGCTTCTCCCAGTTCTTAGCCAGTCTCCAGCTGGGTGAGCTACCTTGAACCCTCTCCTTAATATCTTTTGGCACTTCTTGTTACTTTGCTGGTGAATCCTAGCATTCTCTCCCAGACAGTCTGTTCGAAATATATCTACTTATTATAAACAACTAACATTTTAAAGTTGTTCAGTAAGTGCAGGTTCCTTTCCTCTCGCTAAGGTAAACAGTTTTAATATCAGAGCTAGACACAATGAAGTAACTAGCCTCTGCCCCTGAAGGCCCCTGATAATTTTCCAATGCTGGGTAAAGCCTTGTGAGCATAAGAGCCTGAAGATGTGTTCTTTGGGGGTCCCTCAGCATGCACAATGTCAGCAGAGATGAGAAAGAAAATAACCCTCCCTCTGTTGGATGCTTTAGGGGGTGAAGCTTGAGAGATGTCTACCTGGTGGCCCGGGCTGCTTCTGCAGGGTGTGGAATGGGTGAGGGGTCAGTGTGCAGTGGAACACTCCTGCTCTCCTTCCTTCTGCCCCACCTCATGATAATGCCAACCTGAACCCCTGCTTTAGTGGTCCAATGTTCTGCAGAGAACCTTGGTAAAGGGCCTTAATCAGGAGCACTGACCACTCAATACGGGCCACAGCATCACTTTCAGGCTTGGGCTTTTATCGTCATTGCTACAATTTCTTGCCTTTCTACCCTCCTGCCTTCCCACTCTCCCTCCTTCCATAGTATGTTATTTTAAAGATATACCAGTTTCCATACCTTTATCCCCCTAGTAACAACGGATGTAATTGTTGCACTAAATTTGTGCAATTGTCAGTACAATACATATTGGCACTTGCTGATGCATATCAAAGGACATTTAAAAATGGGCAAACTTTTTGATGTAGCAAGGTTATTTCAAGGTATTTATCGTAATGAAAAAACTACGTGCATTTTGAAGGATATATAAAGCACTAGGTGATATTAAGGAATTATTCATTTTATAAGCCGTGATAGTAGCATGGTGATGTAAATCATAGGTTCTCATCAGTTAAAGATACATTCTAAAATATTTTAGGTAACAAGAAATAATGTCTGAGATTTGATCTGAAATGCTCCATCATATTAAGAGTTTGGGTGGATAGTTAAAACACAATTAGTGAAATATTTGAAACTGGGTTTTCAGTCCATGAAAGTTCATTAGACAGTTCTCTTTACTTTTATGATGTTTGATAATTTTTATAATAGATTATCTAATAAGTAGTTATAAATATAATCATTTGAGTACTGTTGAAAACAATGAAAACTTAGAATCATTGCAAATGCCCCAAAACACATGATTAAATATAGATATGTTGAAGTAGCATGTAGACTTCAGACTTCGAGAGACAGGAAAGTATAGTTTTTAAGGGCATATCCCAGAACCAAGAATTCATGATTGTATGTTATATTAAAAAAGTTAAAAATACTATGATATTATATATAAAATATTCATAAATCATCAAATATCAATATATCATAGTAGGTTATTACTGATGGTAGGTAATATTTATTTTACTTTAAGCTCACCCATATTTTCTAGTTCTTAATACATATATAAAAATAAAACACACACATATTTAAAACAAAATATATGTAACATATAAATCTCGCCAAATATATCCCCATTTCAATACAGTATTCAGTTTCGGACCAGTAGTAAAACTTTTCGAAAGAGCAGTTATCCTCCAAGAGAAGTTAATTCCTATTTCTGTGCACAATTAACTTTCACAAATATAATCTATGAGTCTATTATTTATGGCTTTATCCAAAGTAGTTACCGTAAATATACTCATGTCTACATTCAGAGTAGATGCCAGTAGTCCATTTTGAATGTTCCCAACACAAAGACATGATAAATGTTTGAGATGATAGATATGCCAATTTCTCTGATTTGACTACACATTGTATCAAAATATCACTATGTACTATAAAATATGCACAAGTGTTATGTAAATTACAAAAAAATAAAAAATAAAAAAAATAATCAATCATGATAATCAGTCTTAACAAACCTGGTCCCCTGCCCCTTTTCAGCTCAGTGCTTTAGGAAGTTAATGTTGATCTGACTTTTTAAAGATAAAATTTATGTATCATTCTTGATATGATTACATATTTTTAAGAAATTATTTTGGAGTATTTACTATATATCATGTACTATTCTCAGATATGAATATTTAAATAAATTAATAACAACACAATCTAATACTAGATAGGTGACTACTCTGCCTACACCCTGGTCTAAATGCTTTGCATGGATTTTACACATTGGACATAAACACACTGTTTTCTGTCCCATAGAACTTGTAGTCCAATAACCTCTTTTGGAAGATATCAAAGAAAAACGTATGGGACTTAGCTAAATATAATGTTTAGTATATTCATGAAAGAAATGTGGTAGGTGGTAAGGGTTGTCTTTATAGAAAACCAAGAATAGTAAGGTGTGCTACAAACATTGTTTATTGATTAGAGAGTACCTTTGGCATAATCTTCTTGTTTGCATTAAAAACTGTTTTTTTTTCCCCATAAGACTCAAAAGAGTTCAGAGTTTTCTATGATCTGCTGGGCCACCAAAAGGCTTCCTGGTGAGAAGGAAGGGCAAGGTTTGAAAGGGGGTGTATCTGGAAAACACCTTTGTATTTCCTCGTGCTGAATTCCACAGAGCAAGCACCCTGGTGTTGCACTCCTGTTGTTAACAAGGGTTGAATGCGTACCTTGAGATTAATAGATTCCAAGGCTCTCTCTTTTTAAACTTATTTTTATAAAAACCAGCCCTTAAAAAAAACCAAAATCAGTCAACTGCCAGAATTTCTCTTCTCTGTGCCCTGAACTGTAAGAATCCATCTCAGTTTCTATTTCTTTCTCAACATTCAGGAAGCAGCCTGACAGTAAATTCCCAGACATGCTGTTGGCCCAATTAACGAGCTGGAGAAGATCATGTGAAATCAAAAACAATCAGCAAGAATCTGCCAGGGGATGTCCCAAATGAGATCTGCCTTCCCTAGAAGATGACCTTTTAGATAAGAGGAGTGTTTGCCTAGACTCAATGCCTGCAAATGCGCCTCCCCAGCACTGTGCTCTAACAACCCACAAATACTGACTTGTGTATAGCCCCTGTTTCCAGGAACTCACTCCCTGGTCTAGATGAGGAATTTGCAGAGTACTTATGTCTACACCAGTTTCATGCCCTTGGCTCCCACACTGGAATTATGTATGGAATTTAAAAAGAAAATGACCTATGCCTGGACTCCAAGCCAGACCAGCTAAATCAGAGCTTCTGCTGGTTGGCCCAAGCATCAGCGTTTTTATTTTCCTAAGAGATTCTGACATGCAGTCAGGGCTGACAACATCTGCTCTGGAGTATTCTGCAATTGGATCTCTCATATATCCATTTGATACACAGCCCTGCAAGAGTCGTCCAAGGGACAGCAGAAATATAGGAGACAGGGTGCCCTTAATTTGAACATATCTATTTTTGTTTATATGTATATATTAGTATATCTCTCTCTTACAATTACTCAGATAATATCACTTGTTCATGTGTGTTCTGAAATATCAAATAAGGATTGAAGTATGTTTGCCACAGTTGATTGCATCTTGGTGCCATTTTTTAAAAAATTATTTATCACATGAAATCTTTCCAAAATTTTAATTAATAATATTCTTGTATATGCCAAGGATACATATGTTTATTTAAGCTTGATGTCATCCTAATGAATGTAGATTCAAATTTATTGCTCCATAAGTAGATTATAGGAGCATTTGTAATATATAAATTTTTTTGCAGAAATGTCTAAGGAGGATTTTTTTTTAGAAATCATGTTAAATTATCATGATCACATTCATGTGCATATATAATTTTCCAACAATCATATTCTTACAAAATGATTAATTTAATACATAGAAATTATTGATCAATTCTGCAAAAGGAACTTATACATTTTTCTAAGGCAGCAACAGAGCAAAACCAGACAAACTTGTCACGAGAATTATTCTGCATTGGGGAAGCTTCACATTTTATTTTTAATAACCATACAAGAACTATGTTGCCTGGTTACTGTCTTCATTTTGTACTCTGATCTAAAAATGTCTCAGCAGCCAGAAGTTTTCTGAGAGCTCAATACCTAACCTTATATAATCACACATCTAGAACAATCCAAAAGGAATTTTACCAAAATGATATTTCATTTTCTTCCTAATCATAGATTCAGCCACTACCTAAAGACTGAGAGGAAAAAAATTAACATTTTGAAGGAAGGCGTTTTCATTGCAGATCTAAAAAGGGGAGGGGGAAGAAAACCTAAAAAAAGACTGTCCTAAATGCATGACCATTTAGAATTTGAATTCATATGAAAATAAAAATCAAAAGAAGAAAAGGGTTTGGACACCTAGAAAATCAATTAATATTAAAAATATGGTTTAAAAATTTCATTCGAAAGGTCACTTTCATTTGGGGGTATTTTCAGGTTTGAGGAGAACTGTCCAACATTCTGGCTTTTTATTTCCTATTCCATCAACTCCTAAAACATGCTACTTTGATGTATATTATTTCTCCTTGTATTTCTGACATACTGATGAAGACACCATGTTTTCAGAAATATAAAAACAAGCTGAGCATAGATGGCCCACCTAAATTAATGTCTTCATGTATGGTCAAGTTTAAGAAGAAAATTCAGATCATTTCATTTTTCTCACCACCTGAGTTACTAAGATATTTCTGCGAAGGAGACATTGCTTTAGGTGCTGTAACAGGAAACGTTATTCATCCTGACCTCTGAACTCTTACACTTCTGGACAACTACATCCTGTTCTCTCGGAACTCACACATTTGTATGGTTGTAATAGGTTCTGGATTGACCGAGTTGAGGCACCTCAGCCCATCTGGGTCAATCAGATCCCCTTTCTTGGCAATCTGAAATGGGAAACAACGGACTCCTGCCAATCAGGATTGCTCACACTAATAGATGAGACGTAAACTCAGGAATTTTTGATAGTAGCCATGTAGACTGGGAAGTCAAAAAAGTCAGTTTGCATGGAGAGAGAAAAATGAGACAATTAGAAAGCCACAGAAAAAAGACAGAGAGGGAAGAAAGCATCTTATAGCTTCTGCAATGCTCAGATACCTGGCTCCAGTCTAGTTCTAAGGCCCTAATATATTCCTTACTCTTGGGTCCTGTAGGACCATCCCTTTTTCCTTATAACATATAAACCCTCTTTCTTTTTTCCTTAGGCAGATCTCAGTGTGAGCCTGCCATTAGCAATAGGAAAGGTCACAACTAATATTGACATGGCGAAAGGTCAGATATGGATCCCGTGGAGATGGCCAAGGAGAGGGACATACACAGATAATTTTAACTGGAGAGAGAGAGATTCAGAAGTTATAAAGGTGAGATGGTAGACATTTTCACAGGAGGCAGCAAACAGGCTTGACTTGGAACAAGGTGGGTCTAAAAAGTGTCTTTTGGAACAGAGACATTGATCAGTATATTTGCAAATATCAGAAATGGTGGCCAGTGCTTTCTCTTTCAGAATTGTTCCTAGGCGGTTGGTGTTGCAAGAGCACAAATTCAATCTGGTTCGTGCACAGAAGTCCCTGCTTGTGTCTCAGCGTGGAATGCTGTTGGTAGGAGTGCTTCGTGCTCCATATCTTAGAGTGAGCAATGGTACGGACTTGATATTCGAACCACAGGACACCATCATAAATATGGTCTCGCCTTGGACTTGAGGTTTCCAAAACCAAAACATGGTCAACACGGTTTGCGCTATAGACCTACTGACAACTTTCTGTTCCTCTAAGGAGCAGACAGCACACTGAGTGCCAAGTAAGAGTTTTTTGACAGTTACTGTTGGGGCCTGTGCTTGCTACCTGGGTCAGTGACATTATCCAAAGGAGATACAGGGTCATTTTAGTCACCAGGGATTGCTTCGTTGTCATATCCATTTTAAGTGTGTCTTGGATGATATCAGAAAATTGCATGACGGAACAATTATAGCAGAAAGTAATGAAAATGAGAAGATCTATGGTAGAGAGATTCTAAAGCACATAACACACAATTCCTGCCCCCCACCTCCCCGACATCTTCAGTGTTTGGGGACAGATAGGAAAATACAGCCAACAACAACAACAACAATAATTCTAATTAATGAATGCTTACTAAAATTTTTTAAATGATTATACTGGGCTAAGAATGTTCAATATGTAATTTCAATTCTCAGAAACATCCTGTGAGTTAGCCATTATTATTATCCCCATTTGGTGAGTGACTAAACTGAAACGTATACAGGACAATTTTCCCAGAGGCTTGTAGCTAATGAGTAGTATCTGAACACAGTCTGCCTGATTCCAAAGGATAAGCTCCTAAACCATGGTGGTAGAAGAAATAAGAGAACAAAATCATATAAAAATCGGAGTGTAGTCTATAAATGATGCAGGATTACATGGGCTGAAACAGAATGCCATTGCTGGAATGCAACGTACTTACGCCATGGAAGATCTGTGGTCTGAGTTTAGCCCTGAAAATGCAGATTTCACGTAGACAGGAAGGACTGGAGAGAGTGAAGGATGTAAGCGTGCACAGGGTGCAGTGTTTGACTGTATGTGTTTTTGGGTGACGAATAGACTAATCTGACTACACTAGATGTTCAATGCAGAAGATGTCCTTATGTAAAGACATAATGGAACCGGATTGTGGAGAGTCTTGAGTATTAAGAATTTGGATGCTATCTCAGAGGCATTGTGAAGTAGTTGAGGGTTGGTTCTTCAGAATGGATACCATGATAACAGCAGTACTAGAGGAAGTATACACCACAGGACTGGGAGGAAGATTCACCTTTGTTGGATGAGATTGTTTTAGAAGCACTCTTCTTGTTCATCCTTATAACACTCTGAAATGTAGAAACAACCAAACTTAGATGAAGGAGCGAATAAGGTTCTGAGAGAGAAGAGACCTCTCCCAAGTTAACCAGATGGAAACGATGGACACAGTATTTTAGTCCTAGTATGTTTACTTGAAAGCCCATACTCTTAACAATTCAATATGCAAAACATTGCAGGCAAAGAGATATTGCAAAGCTATAATTTAATTCAAATGTAACAGTTAACATTGATTGAGTCTTTACTATTTCTGGGTTCTAAGCGATTTGCATGCAATAACTTATTCAAATCTTCTAACAGCACTTAGATAGGTACTTGTCTTAGTCCATTTTGTGTTGCTAGAGAGGAATACCCAAGGCTGGGTAATTTATAAGAAAAGAAGTGTATTTGGCTCATGCTTCTGCAGGCTGAACAAGAAGCATGGCCTCAGCGTCTGCTTGTAATGAGGGCTTTGGGCTGCTTCCACTAATCCTGGAAGGGGAATGAGTGCACACAGAGACCACGTGGCAAGAGAGGAAGCAGGAGAGAGCAGGGTAAAGTGCCAGGCTCTTTTTAACAACCCCTTTGAGGGAACTCTCATAGGACCTAACAAAGCAAGAACACACTCATTACTGCAGGGACTGCACTAAGCCATTCATGAAGGATCTGATCCCATGACCCAAACACCTCCCATGAGGACCCACCTCCGACACTGGGGCTCAAATTTCAACATGCTACTTTGCGGAGACAAAAAAATGATATCTAAACCATAGCAATACAGCATTATCCTCATTTTACAGATGAGAAAAATGAGGCACAGATGGCATAGGTCATTTGCTTGTTGCCAGATGAGATAAGATTTCATCCCAGATCTTCTGGCTCCAGCCAGGGTCTGGGTTCATGGTTCTGCTAGGAGCCTCTCCATTATAGCACAAGTTGACTAAAGTAAGAAGCATAACTCCCTACAGTCTAAAAGAAAGTTTTGCAAGTACAGCCTGAAAACAAGAACCTTAAAAAAGAAGGAAGAAAAAGATGTGGTGGTTGAATCTAACCTTTGGGAAAAAAGGTAGAGGATGAATTCAAGAAAAAAGTTGAGGAATTTTTTGTTATTGTCTTTTAAATAGGAAGATGGTGTGATTTTCAAATCACTACGCTTTAGGTGTTGGTTGAACCATAAAGGAAACTGCTCTGAAGTGTAAAGCTACAGATTCAGAAGCCAAGCAAATGCCAGTGATGCTTCGGACCGAGAGAAAGGATGAAAACTGTCAACGGAAAATGCATGTAGGAAATAGAAGGGTCCACGAATGGTTGTGTGGTGAGAAATGCCTGCATTTAAGGATGTCAGTGACAAAGGAGCCATCAACGGAGACAGAAAAAAATTGTTAGAGATGTACAAAGAAGGCATAGGATACAGAACGGTAGAATTCCAAGGCTCGGTAGCAACCAGAGTGGGCTTCATGGGCCTGGGACCTGAGTACTCAAACACGGCCTCAAGTTCAGAAAGGCCCTGAACTCAGATTTAATGCTCTCATATTACCATCTTGAAACTCTTAATTTCTGAACAAATCAAATACCCTCACTCTTTTATACTTTTTTGTACTCACCCTCGTTCTCCCAACACACACGGTCCTAGCAAGATCTCATGAATCACCTTTTCCAATTCCCCATTTAATGCTAAAGTTTCCTTTAAAATTGTACTGACCATAGGCTGCACAATTTATCTATAAATATATCCAGTAACAAGAAACTTGCCGTATCTTAGGGTTAAGACCATTGTATTCTGGGACAGATATAAACTTTAGTAAGTTCTTCCTATAGTACATGAAAATCTATTTCCCTGTAATTTCTATGCATGCATCCTGATTCCACTCTTAAAGAAAACAAAGAATAAGTATGGGCAGCTATGTTATCTGTAACTTTTGTGATCTATCTGATTTCAAACCTTCTGTTCCACAGATCCGGCAAACTGCTCACTGCCAACTGCCGAGAATGTTGTTGGCACATGGCAGGCACTCAGTAAATAATGATGAGCTGAAGTGATTAGAACTATATATCCTAAGTGGTTTGTCACTTTCAGAAAAAAAATTAAAAAAAATATTTCTGGCCTTAAGACCCTCAATTCAAGGATTCTGAATATGTAGTCATTTTATGCATAGAGTCATTTCCACATGGCAACCTTGAAAACTTCTGGAAGGCAGTGGTCATGCCTATACTGAATCTTAATTTTTTTTCAACCTATACTGAATCTTAATTTTTTTTCAACCTTCCCTAAAATTATAAGGTGAGGGTTTTTCACATCTCTTGGGTCACCTGTAGCTCGGGTATGTCCCAGATATTTTGGCTCCCACTGAAGCTGGGTTTCTCAACCTTGGCACTATTATTAACACTGTGGCCAGATGACTCTGTTCTGGGGCCTGTCCTGTGATGATGGTTAGCAGCATCCTTGGCCTCTACCCACCCGATTCTAGTAGTAGCACCAACACCCCCAACTGTGACAACCAAAAACACCTCTGAACATCACCAGCTGTCTACCAAGGGGCAAATCACCCTGGAGTGAGAACCGCTAATTTAAAGTAAAGCAGCTCTACACGATGGCTTTAAGTCAATGGATAACTGCTTCCCTGAATTACAGAGCTCTCTTCTAATGTTGAAAAGTGGTTGTAAAAATTAGTGCGTATCGTATGACACAGTGTCCTACAAGTTGTGTGTGTGTGTTGACAGGTCTGGGAAGAGAGTCGCCAAAATGTCAATAGGACAGACTTCCCTAGGGAATGAATTCGTTTCCTCCTATGTAGCTCTTTTTGGGGGTTTTTGGTCCAGACACTTATTCATGCTTTCCATCCCCTTTCTGTTATCAATTAGAATGAATACTTTTTATAATCAGAGAAAAAATGTTGTTTTCATTGTGAAACCAAATAACGAACACGTGGGTGACAGGGATATGGAGCCGGGGGTACAGACACATTCAAGCAAGAGTCACGAGACACGCTCCGGCGTTCTTTTTTATTTCCCTTCCTTTCTCAAGAACCTGTAGCTTATGATTTATAGAAAATGAGAATAATATGAGATGCACGACGTTCTTCTACTTTATGATACAATACTATTTTATATACACACAGGAAAGACAGACAGACAGACAATACACCAGAGGTATTGCTTTACAAGGAAGTGGCCAAAACGAAGCACAACTGTTGCTAAGGAAGAAAAATAGTGGGGCCACTGGCACCAGGTAACATGTGCAAAGAGCGTGTGTATCTGTCTCGTGAAATAAGCCACTGAACTGAGGTCACCTCATAACACTCCTACCTGTTCATCCAAATGGGTTTTCTAAACAACCACTAATTTCTGGTCTTGATGACACACACACACACACAAATGCATAACACGCTATGCATATCCCGAAGTTTCCTATAGGCCTTCATGCTAAAATAATAGCAATAAAAATATAAAAATTATAGAGAAAGCAGAATGTCTCCAACCTAGGTTAATTCAAAATGCAGAAAATGAGAACTTACTAAATTTTAAGGTGGGTTAACTGGTGAGAATTTAACAGATGTCTCTTCTACTATGTAAACTACCTCTTAAAAGAAAGTAAAAATAAAATAACAAATAAGTTAAAAGGATATTTTTATTTCACAGCCTCTTAAATCTCTCTTAAGAGTCACCTCTTTCGTTTTTGTGGTTGCACTTTCATTTCATTACAGCTTGAATAGACAGATTATGTTAAATCCAATACATGACTACAGGGATTTTTAAAAGGTTATTACTGGGAAATTCTTCATTTTATCTAAAACTTCCTTCCAGGCTTACTTGGGTCTCATTGATGATTTTGATATAATTTTCACCAAACTGTACCCTCTCAGAGATGAGAACCATGGATAAAAAGGAAACTATGAAATCTTGAGTTTATTATTATTTTTTAATGAAGAGAAATGGCGAGAAGACATGCTATCTGAAGTGGAACTCCGTAGTAGACTTGGAAAGAAAGTCAGTCAAGCAAAAGGGCTAATTTATTAGGAAAACAAATCTCTATCCTATTTGCTGAAATGTAACACAAATGGGTGACAGAGAGAAAACAGGGCTGTCCAGAGTCTGTTTTCACTCTATATTGCAGTTCGAAAAATTATGTTTAAAATGACAAAGAGGAAAAGAAATCATAAAGTGGGAAGTGAATCTCCAACTAGGTAAGGATAGAGTAAGAGGGCATCTAATACACTTAATGAGTTCAAGTTCAGGTGCAGACCAATTATACTACGAACCCGCTGGTAAGACTGAGCAAGGGCAGTCAGAAGTCACGGAAAATCATAAGAATTTGAGAGAGGCTGTAAGATCCCAGGTGGAAAAGTGTTTTCCCTATTGTAAAAAGGAGAGGACAAAGGCAGATGAAATATGGAAATTTTTTTATTGCATCCTTCGAAAAATTTCTATGTATTCATACAACAAATGGTAGGTGAGCACAAGTAAAGAATTTAACGATCGCCCAGAAAGAACTAATATGTCTCTACAAAAACAAGGTGACATCAAGTTTCGTTTGAGTGACCAGGCTAGATGATATGACCAAAGATCCAGAATACTGCATGTGTTCTGTGGATGTTTATTTCACTGTCGTCTTTGACGGCATCTTTGTGAATAAGCAAAAGAGATGCTGTGTGAATCCGCCGTTTGGAGATAGTGAGTCGGTGGATTCACAGCTGACCGAACTGAAGACTGATGGATGATGATTCAAGACACAGCAACAAGGCAGGAGAGGAGGCAGAAAGGAGCATGGTTTTTGGAATCGGACATATCTGAGTTCACATTCGCGTTCTATTCTTACAGCTGTGTGGTCTTTGATATGTTATTTCAATATTCTAAGCTTCGGTTTATCTCTAAGATGGAGAGAACAGTAATTACTTTAAAAGGGTTTAACATAATAATGCTATGGTAAAATCATTCAAAATGATATGGATAAAATATACACAGAGTATCTATGCTGAGAAAGTTGTATCTCCTGATTAGTATTATTGCTACTATTACCAGTAAGGGTACTAGCAAAATAATCTGTTGGGAGGTCTCTATTGGTGTACTACAGGGACCAGCCCTGGTGCTGGCCTTATCAAGATTTTAACCAAGAGATTATTGAAGGAAGACTTAACTGATACATTTTCCAAATTTCTACAAAATTCAAAATTTGGAAGAAAGCTAATAGTGTGATGGGAGGCACATAACAATCTGAAATAAATGAGATGGAATTTAATGGAGCAAATGTGCATACACATAAAACCATTTTATTTGTGAAGTGTAACGCATATTAAGAAAATTACATCAAACTCAGTTGCAGGTATAATGAACAATTTTAAAACAAGCAATCTACCTAACCAACACCCAGATGGAGAAGTAGATTTCCTTCCAGGAACTATCCTTTTACCAACAAATTCCCTCCCTCGATCATTATCATAGCTTTTAAGATAATCAGCTACATGTTGTTCTTTATAGTTTAAGGCCACTGCATACACCACTAAACAGTATAATATTTTTAACTTAATGTAAATGCAGTTATGCTGTATGTACTTTGTGCTTTGTATCTTCTGGTCAACATTTTGCTTCAATGTGAAGAGTCATGCCTATGGATGCATTCCATTATAGCTCTTTGATGTTTGTTGCTGATAATTTGCAGGATATGAACACATCACAGTGTCTTTGTCCTTTCTGTCACTGATGGAAAAATAGTTTGCTGCTAACGCTTTGCTTCTGCCAACAAGGATGCTATGAATGTTTTTGTTCCTGTCTTGTGGTACATTTGTGCACATATGGAAGAATCTTTGTGAAAATATATTAAAGCTACTACTTAAATTATTTTTCTATATTTCATTGCCAAGCACATATAATTGAATTCATATAAAGTTAAATCTATCATTCTGACACTTCTGTATTTAAAAATCTATGTAGAAATAAGCTTCAAGAAACTTTAATGGTAATAGGTGAAACTCTTTTATATAAATTAAGGTTCAGTGATGCATCTTGAAAACAAGTAAGTGATTTTTTGGTATCAATATATCCAAAGCATTCCTTTAACAAAGCACAAATTATATTAAAATAAAAGAGTCATATTCTATATGGTCACATATAGCATGATTCAATTTCCTGGAATTGCATTTTCCCTTATTTTCGTGAGAAAGGTTCTTCAAGGTATTGTTTGCATATTTTGAAGGGAGGCTTTAATTCCTTGCTTTAGCCCTAAGGGGAAATGTGAACACTGAATATTGTTTGGAGGTTTTCCCGATGAAATAGTTTTCACTTAAAGACAATTTCAAAGGAAGGTCTAATGGTATCTTTTTTTTCCTTTTCTCAGTATTACATCTATTGTTTAAGATGTATTTGTAAGAAATTAGATCTTCATAGCACATTCCTTAAGTTTCTGACATGTACTGGAGGAAAGAAAGAAGGGAAGGGTGGGCATTCAGACGTTCTGACCATGAGAGAGGTACCCGAGATGGCCGACTAGAGACACGGCTTGTCAAACTTTCCCAGCTAAAGGACAGAAGATTGGACTGAGGAGAGCAGAGAACAGTTGCAGTTCAGATGTGGATCACAGGGAGAGACAGCAGTGGCTTCCGGGGACCCCACCCAGAAGGGCTGCAAAGCTGCTAAACAGGAAGACAGAGGAGAGAGAACACTGGTGTGCACTGAATTCAGAGACGCCCAGAGCCCAGTGAAAGGGTAAGGGGGTCCCCCTCCCCCACATGGGTGACTTTGGTGAGCAGCGGGACACAAAACTCTCACCCCCCCAGGAGACTGCCACCTAAGACCGAAAAGCCATTATTCTTACACCTAGACACTGCTTCCTCTGTCCCTCCTCCATTCCTGCCACCACAGAAAGTGATTGTGGCTCAAACTGGCTTGTAGCCATGGCACCTCCCCTCCATAGCAACCTAAAGAGTGCCTGGTGCTGATAAGCCTGTTTCTCTGCAGCAAGAGCATGTTCCTGGCCACGCCTGCCCCCGAGAGTGGAGCCATAGCAGCGGCGTTTAGTGAGGTTGCCTCCTGGTGGCATGGGCAGGCAGGCAGGACTTGGTGCCCTCAAGAGATGAGAATGGTACAGGGAACACATGGCCCCTCATCCCCCATAGCAACCACAAGAGTGCTCGGTGCTGAGTACTCACCTGTTTCATTGCAGAGGGGGCATGTTCCCAATGGAGGCCACAACTGAAAGCGGAGCCGCCACAACAGTATAACCTGAGATATTCATCAAACCTGCTAGAGCACCCCAAACGCAACTCAGAACCAGCATGCCTCTCCCTGGCACAGCTGGGGATCAATCTTTGGGGACTCAAAGACACCGACCATTAGCACCATCAGCTCTTGATTCAGAGGCCAAATGAGAAGGAACCACAAAAGAACTCCGTAAATATGAAAAATCAAAGCAAAAGGACACTCCCCCCCCCAAAAAAAAAGCCCAGTAACTCCTTACAAATGGTTACCAACCTAAATGAAAAGATTAAAATGACAGATGAATAATTTCAAACATGGATTATAAGAAAGCTCAATGAAATGCAACAGAAAATAGAAACCCAACACAAAGAAGTCACAAAAACAATGCGGGAATGAATGAAAAATTCTCTAAAGAAATTGAATTATTCAAGAAAAGCCGGATAGAACCTCTGGAAATAAAAAATTCTTCCAAGGAATTACAAAGCACAATGGAAAGCCTTAAGAACAGACTAGATCAGGCAGAAGAAAGCAGCTCGGAGCTTGAATGCAACACCTTTGAGCTAACCAAGTCATTCGAAGAGAAAGAATAGAGACACAAGAGGAATGAACAAAGCCTACAAGAAATGTGGGATTATGTAAAGAGGGCAAACATAATAATCATAGGCATCCCTGAGGGTAAAAAAGAAAATACACATGGGTTGAAAAATCTATTCAAAGGACTAATCAAGGAAAAATTCTCCGGTCTTGCTAGAATCTAGATATGCAGATATGAGAAGCCCAAAGGACTCCCGGGAGACAAGGTGCAAAGAGGCAAATATCAGGACACATAGTCATCAGATGGAACAAAATAAACATGAAAGAGGCACTCCTATGTGCAGTAAAGTGAAAAAATCAGCAACTTATAAAGGAAAAAATCCATCAGACTAATTCCATACATCTCAACTGAGACCTTATAAGCCACAGAAGGGACTGGGGTCCCATTCTCAGTCTTCTGAAACAGAATTTGGCCGGCCTAGAATTTTGTATCCTGCAGAACTAAGTTTCTTATGTAAGGCATCCCAAGCCAGAGAAAAAGGCTGAGAATAAACATGCAAAAAGTCAACTTGATGATGCACTCATTCACTCTCCATCGGGAAATCCAGTATTTCAACTCTAGTTGATGTCTTTGTGACACACAATAGCTTCTGAATAGAATATAATGCATTATCAACCGAATAGAATGTGTAGGGTACAGATTCCCTGTTTTCCTATTGTTGCTAACAAACTCCCTCACCTTAATAACACAGATATTCCAAGGTGGAGTGTTTAAACTTCTGAAGGCTGCATCCAAACTAGGTCATTCAAACCATTTCAGGCATTCATGTGGGATGCATTCAAGACTTCCCTGAATAATTCTTTATTTCCACCGAAATGTTACAGGCATTCATTGTCCTTTTTACAAGTGAATATGGAACTCCTAAATTTCCAGCCATGACAGCCCTTCTTTGCTTGTTTCTCCAGTGGCTTTGATTAGTTTTGAAATATCATTTAGAGACAGAGTGGAACAAAAAACAGGTACAAGCTCCCTTAGTATAGGGTCATTTGTCAGTGGAAAAGAAACAAGGGCAGGAAGGATGTTTGGAGACATGGGGAGATGACAGAAAGGAAAGCATTATCGCAGAGTTTGAGGTTGTACTTAGGAAATAGGTAAGGAAGAAAGATCTGCTTCAGCCTCTATGGGAATACTGCACCATGCGCCACTAAAAATACAGAAGGCAAGAAGCAGCCAGTGAAGGATTTAGGACATCCTCATATTCCTAGATATAGAAGGAACATATTGTAAAACATGTTCCTAAAAGTAGTTTGCTTTAAATTTAAAATCTCCACCAAGGGTACATTTTTTCCCCTGAAAATTAATGTACTTACATTCTTTACAGATTTATAAAACATTTGGTCAATTTCACACCAAAAAGGAAAAAATATATATACATATGAGAAACAGAGTAATCCCACTGTGTCATAATTTTTAAGGAATTAAAGAAGAAAAATTTTACTAATAATGGTTTAGGAATAAATGAGGGTGGTGGTGTTAGCAGACGAGGGCTGAGGATATTAAGGTTAATATGGTAGTTTTTAGGCAAGTCACCAAATATCTCTTTTCTTTAGAAGTTGTTATGATATCACTTGTAAAATGCCCAGAAGATGTCTGGCACATAATATGTGTTCGATAAATACAACTTATTTAAACTTAATAATACTGAGCTATTTTTTAGCCAATCAGGAAAATTTAATAATGGACTGAGTATTTTCTCTATTAGATGAGAACATTCTTAACTCTTAGAGAAGCATACTAAAACATCTGGGGAAGAAAAAGTGTGATGTCTGAGATTTTCTCTGAAATGCTTAACTAAGGAGTTAAACAAAGACAAATCCCAGGTGGCAAAATCCTGATAATTGTTAAAGGCATGTTGATGTACATATGGGAGTTTATTGTACTCTCTTTACTTTTGAATTTGTATCTTTCATAGTAAAAATTAAAAATTTTTATATTATTAAATATGTATATGACATTATATATTAATACATGATATTTATCATATTAATACTTAGCTATTGTTAGTTAATATAACATCTAAATATACAACTAGTTTTAAGTCTCTAATATATAAACTTTCTTGTCAACTAGGATTCTAGCACAGCATTAATTCTCTCATGGCATTTTCCATAAAGAGACGTCCAGGAGGTAAGAGGCTCGTCTTAAGAACTGATCCCTCTGGGTGGCAGAGGACCCCTCTTAACTCCCAAGACTGCTGTAATACTTAAGACTTTATTCTTTCAAGTGCTAGAATAATCAGAAAAAATTTTGCTTCATATAATGTCCATATCTCAGCATCCAATTACGTTCAGGCTTTGGTGGATTCGGGGCACGCAGTATCACGAAGGGTCAGTGTCTCTCGTATTTTTCATTTCTGCCTTTGACTTTGGAATTTCAGACACAGACCTCATGTATTAGCAAGATGGAGGTGGCCACTCCAGCCCCTACAACTTCTCGTGTTTCAGGACTAGAAGATAAGAGAGAGATTCTCTTTCTCTAGAAACCCATAAGAATCTGCTGGTTCTACCTGGGCTGTGCAGCCACTCTGCACTTAGTCACCCAGAGGCTGTGTAGGGTGGCTCAGGATGGAGGTCATGTACTTTTGCTTAGAATTGAAATTAGAGTCAGCTCCACTAAAACTACATGGATTGGGAAGGGGAAGGGGGTGTTTCCCAGAGGGAGACAGATGTAGGTGACTAAATTCTGGGAAATAAAAGCAATAGTTGTCCCCTATAACTAAGAGCCATCATTTTAGCCACCGCAGATACATGGGAGAGATCACAGATTTTCTGCAAAGAAATTTTAGCACTGTTTAGTTAACTAAGTAGCAACCTCCAACAACTTTGAGACTTTAAATGTGCAATGTTTATGGTCTATTAGCGGAACTAATATTCAGTATTTTGAACTCTTCTTATATAATTTCCTGTTATGTAAATATATTTATTTTTTTATTTCAGGAAATTATGAGAATACAAACATTTTGGTTACATTTTATATCTTTGCCTCTCCCTAGCAAGGGTTAGAGGCATGCCCTTCCCCTCTACAATGTCCACCGTGTCCCTCAGTTGTGAGTCTACCCCCCCAACCCCCTAATCCCTGGGGAATCAATATTGCTAAAATGTTGATATTACCTAAAGCGATCTACAGAATTAATGCAATCCCCATCAAAGTACCATCATATTCTTTACAGATCCGGAAAAAGTAATTCTACACTTTGTATGGAACCAGAAAAGACCGTGTATAGCCAAAGCATCTTAAGTAAAAAGAACGAACGGGGAGGTATCAGTCTACCAGACTTCAAGCTGTACTATAGAGCTATAATAATTAAAACAGCCTGGGATTGTTATGTAAATACTTTTATCTGGTCTCGCGAAGAACTGGACTGTGTCTTTCACCCAAAGATCTAGTTCACATCTTGCAGAGGATATAAGCCCTTCCAGCCAATCAGCGCATGGC
>VBSM01000316.1:1704379-1720908 GCA_008086735.1 Cheirogaleus medius
AGTATAATATAGAGTATTATCTGCAGTATAATATAGAGCATTATCTGCAGTATATTATAGAGCATTATCTGCAGTATATTATAGAGCATTATCTGCAGTATAATATAGAGCATTATCTGCAGTATAATATAGAGTCTTATCTGCAGTATATTATAGAGTATTATCTGCAGTATAATACAGTATTATCTGCAGTATAATATAGAGGAGTCTTATCTGCAGTATATTATAGAGTATTATCTGCAGTATAATATAGAGTATTATCTGCAGCATAATATAGAGCAGAGGTGAGGCCGGTGGTGTGGGGCTAAACCGCGTGGCACTTTGCAAGACACACCCCAAGAAACCGTATGCCTGGACAAGGAACTCTCTGCTTAACACCCTGCCGGCGAGGCCCACGACTGCTCTTCCACGCAGAACGCACGCGCTATCTGCACATGCTAATGAGAAGTTTGTTCAGCGCTACCTAGCTAAAGGCAGTCCCAGGACGAAAATTGAAAACACCTGACCCCTCAGTCCAGAGCTATTTTCCTACTAGCTCTTTTGAACTCTGATAAGATTTCCTTCACCTCCCACCCCTCACTCTTTCCTCCGTCACATTTCTCCCACTGAGCCAATAAAACAGAATGAACTGAATGCTTGTAACTCCTTCGTGGTCTTCTAGGCTACCGAGTTCTTCTGAACGGTGAACGTTTTTCGTTAATTCTTTTGTGCCAGTGGCTTTTCATTTAGCGAATCAGTGCCAGATATTTTAACTCAACCCAGCCAAACAAATGCATATCCCTTTGTATGTCCTCAGAGAAGAAAGATTGTGTTTATCCTGTCAATAGGAATGGGGATAATTTGTACTCGGATCTCTAGGCTTGTTCTGTATGCCAGATGAAATGCTTGAATACAGAGAATTTAACTTTGTAAAGAAATGTAAAGAAAGCATTACTTCCATACGATTATACTATCAATTTGGGTAACAGTTTGCCAAGTTGGATATCAACATTAGAGTTATATAATATGATTAGCTGTCATTGAATTAGTGACCTCTGCGTGCTGAAAGGCAAATAGAGCTTCAAGAATTCTGCTATTTTTCAGCACCTTTTTCTGCAGCTCTCTGCCCTCTTCCCCTTAGTGTCTCTGCTAAGATATACCAGTCCTAGGGCCAACTAGTACCTCTCTCAACACTTGCAGGAGTACACATGTCAATAAATGCCATCTTGTAAAAATCTGAACATTTATTAGTGTTAAAGAAAACTTACTATTTATCAATGTGTATGTCCCAAACCAAAGAAGAAACAAATGAACCCAGGATTTAATGGCTTTAGAAGTGTCATCCTCACCATTTTTTTCAGAAAACTCAGAGAAAAGTATTTCCCTTCCTCATTGAAGAGTCCAATATTTAAAGCTTTCTCCCATTTTATGCTTCAAGCACAAAAGGTAGACGAAGGTTGCTAGTTAACACAGGCTAACTAGAAGGTTGCTATTTAACATCACAATTGTCATCTCTGTGATCCAAGCAGATGGCTTTTTATGAGTGCTTCCCAAGTCCCAGAAGAGGAATTACACTGGTAACAGCAGAGGGCAAAGAGTTCATTGAGCTTTCCAAATGCCTTGGCTAGAACAAGACAGCTGAAGTGCATTTCTCCTTCTTCCAGTTTGCTGGTCTGCTCTTGGAGAAGTGATATGCATCCTCTTTCTGTTTTCTCTAGAGAAATTCCCACAAGAAGTCAAGCCACAAAAAGGGGCTATCAAGCTAGGAAATTCAATACTTAGGTTCTTAGGTCATGCTTGACAGTTTGAAGAATTTCCTGCAGCAAATCTCTCCAGATGAGTTTAGTGTACTCGGTTGCAAAACAGATGTGGGCTTACTGACAGGATTGTTCTGAAAATCAGCTTCATTCACCTCCGTCCACTGGATCTGCCATACTGGTCTTGCGGGTGAGGGGAGCAGTCCCATCTATGCACCTGATCTAGCCAAAATCCATCCTAAAAGATGCTAACTCTTAGTATTAGACTAAGATAGCATTAATTTTTCTCACAGTGTTTGCAAATATACTTGTCTTTTGTGACATGTTTATTTTTATTATGTTTTGATCATAGAAATGATTTTTTTATTCTCAAATGCCCTGTATTCAAAAGAGAAATAAACAAAATCGCACCTTTAACATCCTCAATATAAATTTGATCAACCATTTGCAACAGTCTTGAAAGAAGAGAGAGAGACATGCATGCAGATATCCCCAAATCGCAGAAAGAGACACAAGTGATTGAATAAAACATGATCAGTTTTTAAGGCTTTGTGTTTCAGGTCACAAGCAAATTGGAAAAAAAAAAAAAAGAATGAGAGAAGATAAGATATGATTTTCACCTTTGTCATTACATATTCAAACGGTTATTGAAATTTAGCAAATTAAATAAAAATTAATGAGAAGGCTATGTTCCATGCCTAAAAATGAAACCAGTGTGTCTGAAACAGCTGGGTCTGAAAATCGATTACTTCTGATAAAGAGTCCCAGGTTAGTGTCAGAGCCACGCCCACAAGGAAAGAACATGGGAGATGAATACTTGCAGACATCCCACAGTTTCTCCCCAGAGTATAAGTTAGAAATCACATGACCCTCAATTGCCCCCCCCCCAAATGCCAAATTACATCTTCAAATGTGATTACACAAAATACTGCCTAATCAACCGGATGTTAAATGTTTAATGCAAAATATTAAGAGAAAACATGTAATCTGGTAACAATGAGTATGGGTTGTGATTTTGGTTACGCTAAGTAATCACCTTTATGATTATGTAAATTCTGAGCATTAAGCAAGCTCTGGCAAATTTTCTTCCCAAGAGGGGAAAGTACATGTTTCTTCTCATTCAAATATCTTTATTAGAGACTAGGATCATATCTGGGTTGCCACCTATTTGGCCATGTTGTGAGTTAAAGAAATCAAAGGAATGCATATGAAAATCCACATTTAAAGTGACTTGGTATATACACATGACATATACACATTACCTGCTCAAGATGCAACATGGACTTTCACTCCAAAAGCTGTATCTACCTACACTGAAATCACTTTGTGCTACAAAAATTACTCTAAGAGATAAATGGGAAAGAGAGTATTTCATAAATAACTATGGGAAATAGATGAGTGGGAAGGTATAAAGAATCAAGACTCCCCTCTTTCTATCAGACCACGGCTAGAGCTGACTTTTCAACAGGGAATTGGCATCATACTGCAACCAAAAAGACAAAGTACTACTTGGAAAGTAGACGCATCTGAAATTTCAGCGGGCCCTAGAATGCAGACCCTCCAGCCCAGCCCTCTGGGGTATCAAGGTTTATATGGATGTTGTGAGCATGCGCACTGTACAATGCATCTTACCCTCAGCCTGGAATTCCTCTACGAACTACACGTTTTGGACCACCTTCCCCTTTAATATACAGTTTTTGTGCTTTTCAAAAGGAAAGCACACTAATAATAATCAGGGAAGGTTTACTATACACTATGTCCTTTCTGATATTCGTGTATGATCTTCACGCAATAAAATCACACAATCACAGGTGCATCCTGAGATGGGGTGGTGGGAATGGTCAGGCAGTAAGAGGCGCACTGTCTGCAGGGAATTAAAAAGCAAACAAACAACTAAAAGCCTTTTATCTTAACCCTATGATAGCAATTCTCTGCAACATCAGGGGAAAAATAAAACTATTCTTCTAAATATTTTTTCTTGGTCTAAGTCAGGAGTCAGCAAACTTTTTTTTTTTTTTTTTTAAAGAGCCTGATAGTAAATATTTTAGACTTTGTAGACCACATGGTCTCTGTCATAGTTAATCAACTCTGTTGTAGCCCAAAACAGCCAACTGCCCTTGACAACGCATGAGCAAATGGTCATTAAAAAAGAAAAAAATAAAAGCTGGGTGTGGTGTAGTGGCTCGTGTTTCTGGTCCCAGTTACTCGGGAGGCCGAGGCAGGAGGATGGCTTGGGCACAGGAGTTTGAAGTTTCAGTGAGCTGTGATCATACCACTACACTCTAGCCTGGACAACAGAGTGAGACCCCCATCTCTAAAAAGTAAATAAATATTTTTAAAAATAGGTGACTGGACAAATTTAGCACTGCAGGTCAAAGTTTGCTGACACTTAGTCTAAATTCTAAACAAATGCTGTAGTGACTGGTAAATTTTAGTAACATATACATAAGCTTAATATTAACACCAATTTTATTGCTTATCTCTCAAGAAACATGAGATTCCACATGGAATTGGACTCAGAGAACTCCATATAGGCCACTGGTCTCCGAGTCAGGCAGACTCAGTTACACAAGGTCATTTCAAAAGTTAAGTCCAGAGGCAAGAGGATCACTTGAGGCCGGGTGTTTAAGACCAGCCTGAGCAACACAGCAAGACCCCAGGCTCATACTGGGCTTAGTGAATACCTGCAACTGTCTTATTACATATTTTTATGTTTAAATATTATATTTGAAATAAGGAAAGCACAGTAATTGTGAAGATGATGCAACATAACATGAAATACTTCAATTTAGTCTATCATTCTAAAGTAATGGATTAATGTCATTTGTTGATGTCATTCATCATCTTTAATTTTGCAAAAACAGAACACTTCAGAATGTGTTAAAAATATAATAGAAGTCTATAATGAATTTTTGGACTAAGATATTTTAGAGGACGTTTTCCAGATGTGGACTCATTTGAAAAATCAATTCCAGAGAAATAAAAACATAATGAGATGGCAATTTCTGGAATTCATTATGAGATAGGAATTTCATGAATTTTGGCCAAAATTACACTTATCCTTAAGCCTTCTCCTATTTGTATAGTTGTTACTCTTTATGGGCGAAAAATCTTTTCGAAATAAATTTAATTAAAAGCACTCTTTGTTCAACTTTGAACAAATATAAATGAGCAAATCAGGCTAAGCTGTCAATTAAACCTATTTATACAAAGAAGATCAATTTTTACAAAATAATTGACAAATTGGCAGAAGTGAAAACCTCTAGACAGAAACTACTTATTACTGTAACAGGCCAACCTGTACCTACATATAGGTATACATTTTCTCCCCTTCTAAAAAAGACAATGTGTTTAAAATTTATTTCTTACTGTTTTCCTATTCTACATTGTAATACTTAATTTGTGTATCTATTTTTTATAATTTATTACAAGCTTGAGTATACATATGACATGAAATAAGATTTTCACTGCTTACAATTGTTTTCTGCCCATCATTAGTATTTTTACTTTTTCATTTTATGATTATTATTGAAAATTATTTTCTGATATAGAGGATGGAATTATAAAGTGATTAGCTTTGAGTTCAAAGTATGCCTCTAAAGTATATAATTCTTTTGTTTTATTAATGGGCATAGGGAAGGTGAAAATTGATTTGCCTAAGACTAACCAGTAGGTAAATTAAGCCTGATTTCAAAACTAGGTTGAATTATATAACACAAATAATTCACTCCATCGTGATAAACAAAACACGATGACAGCCATGGCTTGGAATAAACCTGAGCCAGAAAAATGAAAAGGCAGTCTTAGGTTTCTTGGCTCTACTGAGAGTTGATTAAATCTAAATTGCAATAAAAAGTCAGAAGGGTCACAATTTGGAAATTCATCTGGTCTAACATTTCCCAAACTAGATCTCCCTATTCAAAGCCGATGACATAACCCTACTCTTAATTATGTGATGTTGTACCGATATTTTTAAATTGATCTATTTTAACTGTTAGCATTGGTCCTCTGCACTATCGTGCAGATCCGAAAGAGCTCACATACGTGTACACACACACACACACACACACACTACACAATCCTAACTCCTGAAGCCAAACACTCTGGTACTTGGATAATCAGTATTTTGTAACTACATGTATCTGTGGTTATGAGCATTGTGATTTCTACTCAGCTAATCAAACCGGGGGAAATTAGTGTGTTTCTCTCAATTTCCTTCAAAGCTCATTTTTCTATCACAACTTAATTGAGTTATTAGGCGGCAATAGAGACAAATTAAGATTCCTGATGGTGTTTTTATCCTCTCAGGAAAGATACTGACTCTGCTGTTGCAGCTGTATTTGGACCCTCACTTTACAAAGGTATAGACAGCACTTTTAATGAAAAGACCTAATCTTCTCAATTCGTTTGATGAATATGTTGTTTGAATCACCTTTCATATAAAACTGGATTTATTAGAATTTCAAAATAAAATATCGGGTCAGGAACCCCATTTATTTCCTATAAAAAAAACTGCTAAAGTGTTTTATATGTGTCAATGATTCTTCTTTGTGAACTTTTTAACTGCCAGAAAAATTCATCTGTAGAACTTTAAAGAACCTTTTAGTGAATTGGGCTCACATAGGTTATATTTGTGTAGCGATTCATCTGAAAATGATTTTCTTGATGAAAGCATTTCTGCCGTAGGATGCTCTCAAAGTCTTTAAACTCGACTCTTCTTTATTCAACCAAATGCTTTTCCAAATCCTTTTCCTTGGTTTGCAAATAATAGTAAATCCCAACTTATAATTTTTAGTGCCTATTTCAATAGCACTCCTTCATATCTATGAAATCAACATCCATGAGAAACTGGAATTATCTTTCTATACTATTTATTGTTTGCATTGAACTGTGGTGTTTATACTTATTTTTAATAACAGAGACAAAAAAAAAAACACTCATCAACACGTTTAGCATATGCCACACTTTACGTCAAGTTCTTTATATGCATCATCTAATTTAAATTCACAAAGATTTTATGAGGTCGAAACTACTCTTGCCCTCATTTTATGGATGTGAAAACCAAAGCACAAAGAGATTAAATACCTTTCTTTTGGTCACATAGCCAGGAAATAGCCAGGGCTAGAATTCTAACCCAGAACGTCTGACTGTAGGACCCAGAGTCTTTACGATTCCCCTACAACTCAGAACTTGGAAACTGATGTTAGAGAGACAAAAATCAAGCCCATGTAACTACAGTGTTTCGGGGAAAATAAGACCTACCCATGAAATAAGCCCTAGCAGGATTTCTAAGCATGTGCTCAATAGAAGCCCTACCCCTAAAATAAGACCTAGTGACGGGCGTGGCTACGCAGCGCATCTGCACAACCCGTGCATTTCGTCGCAGAGCGGTCAAGAACACGAGCAGCAGCCCTTCTCATCTGCCCCTTGAGAGCTCTATGGCTCGACAGGAGAGACTGAGGCCAATGGTTCTAAAGGAAATAGAGTCGCAAGAAATTCAGGATGGAATTCGGGGTTTGGAGAGTTAGGATGATGTTCCAGAAGAAGACGACTTCACTCTATTTGAATCAATGTAGATTGCTGTACCATACTTAAAAAAAAATAACACATCCCCTGAAAATAAGCCCTAGAGTGTCTTCTGGAGGAAAAATAAATTTAAGACCCTGTCGTATTTTCAGGGAAACACGGTAGTGAGTGATAGGCTCAAGCTGTGCAGGCAGGTTTTCCAGTAAACCAAGCAGAACTTAAATAAAGAGTAACCTGCCTACAATGAAAGTTATGTAAGATCAGGTTTGCTGATAAAAGCTTAGTCCTAAACCTCAAAGCCCAGAGCTCTACTGCGTGTTGGTTAATCCTCCAACAGAATGAAAAGGGCAAATGTAAATTCCCCGGGTCCGCATTTCCCAAAGAAGCACCTCTCTTCTGGAAGATGTTAATAAAAGAGTACCATGGTCAGATACGTTAGGAAAACATGCCGCCGAACTTCTCACTGTGGATGTTTCATACTGCAACTTTAATGTAGTAAAGATTTTGCGAAGTTCTCCAGAAAAGACACATTCTTAATTTTGTCTAATCAACCTCGCCTAAATTTACTAAGTTACAGATCCTATTTGTTGTAGGCAAAATAATGACACCCCAGTGATGCCCAAGCCTTGCTCCCCAGAATCTACAAATATGTTACCTTACGTGGAAAAGGAGAATTAAGATAGCAGATGGAATTAAGATTCTTAATCAGCTGCCCTTGTCAGAGGGAGATTATTCTGCATGATCTAGTGGATTAATAGTAATGACGGAGGTCATTTTAAGCACTTCGGTGCCAGCGTGGACTATAGTCGACAGCCACAGATGAACGTGAGCATGGACTTTAGCCGACAACCGTGATATGAAGGCGCACAGCCGAGCATTGACTTTAGTCGACAGCCAAAAGCTCTTACTTTTATCTCTGCAGTTGCAGTGTGTACATTCAGCTAATAAGTGACTACGAATCTGTGACCTTTTAACAAGTCCTTAGTAGGAGTTATTATAGTTATTTTCCTAAAGCTGCCTGTAAAGTCAAACAAGCTTTCAGTGCTTTAAAGCTTTCCTCATCACACAAGAGCAAAACGGATGCGTCGCCAATGCACAGCACAAACTACCGTGCAGACTGTGAGTGCCGGCTGTGGGCGAGGGTTCGTGGCCGGTGAGCGCTGCACCGAAGTGGTTAAGTGAAAGAGGGAAATAGGTCAGAGAGAGAGAGAGAGAGAGAGATTTGTAGGTACTACACTGCCAGCTTTGAAAACACAAAGGGGGCCATGAGCCCAGGCATGGTGCCAACCTCTAGAATGTGGAAAAGACAAGGGATAAATTCTTCTTGAGAGTCTCCGGAAGGAATGCAGCCCCACCAACATCTTGATTTTAAACCACTGAGACACACTTTGGACTTTGACTCCTAGTACTGTAAGATAATGCATCTGTGTTGTTTTAAGCCACTAAGTTTAAGATAATTTGTTACAGCAGCAAATAGCAAACTAATACACCATTCATCTTGTAACACCTACTGTCAAATTTAATTTTGCACATACTCATCTACTCCATCATCCTGGTTTAAGGGGACACATCTTGAAAGTTAGGAGAAGGTGGAATTCTAATGTTTTTAACATAGCACCCTCAAGATGTTAATGTGCACAACGGTTGTGTAGGTCCGTTTTAAAAGTGCAGACTCAGATTCAGTAGGTCTGGGATGGGACATGAAATTCTGCATTTCTAACAACCTCTCGGGTGATGCTCATGTTGCTGGTCTGGTGTTGACATTTAGCATGGCAAAGTTTAACGGATACCTGAAAAAAAAATCCCCCGCCTTCTTAGGAAAACTTTGGTAAAAGGAATCCCATAAAGATACAAAAAGGAAATGGCTGGCTACAGGTACATGATCATGGAAACAGATTACTAAGTACTGTCCCATCCATCAGTATTGATGACACAGAGAAATTCCTAAGGAAAAGCGGGCAGAAGAAAAAGCCACAATTTATTGAGGTCTCCCATCTCTAACAGTTTAGACACAATCTGCCTCCCTAATAAGACAGAAGACATATGAAGCACAAAAGGAAGTTTTATGAAATATTCTCCAATTGATCACAAAGTCATATAAAATACCTGTTTTAGCACTGCAAAAAGAATTAGATTTACATAAAATAATACGCTACATAAAAAAAAAGAATCTGGAGGCTTCTGCCTCGGTCTCTTTTTCCAATGATATCGTAAGACAAATTGTATTTCCGATGTTTCATACTTACTTTAGAAATACCCGAGTGCATGGAAGCAGAAAGCCGCATCAGTTACCTTGCCTCTTACCTGCCTGCAGGAGGAAAAAGGGCTTCGGAAAATTCGAGAGCCATCCCCTGCTACCTCTGCTAGCACAAAGTGAATGGATACTTTTAATGTTGTTTTTTTTTTCTTTTCAGAGTAAATTAGTGTCCCTGAAAGGTGCCAAGTTAAAACCCTTAGACGCGCGTGCATTCTCTTGACCTGCAAGTCTGGCGATGGTGCTGAAAGCTTTTCCGTGTGCCTGCTCGGTCCGAGCGGAGAGCGTGTGTCTCGATCATCTCTACCTGCCTGGGCTTTATAGAAGAAGGTAGAGATCACAGACTAGGCCATTAGCACGTTAGCAATCGTAGGCACTTCGAGGATTAACTTGAAATATATCATTTTTATTTATCAAGAAACCTTTGTTTAAACACGATCACACGTGTACAGTGATGTGGAATTTACAAAGCACTTTATAACAGTAAACACTTACTGTAAATACACTTTCCTCAGCTAGTCCGGCGTGCTGGGGGCTACCGGGCTTTGTATCAAGTGCTTTATGTGTTCAGTGGTATTTGCTTCTTAGGCAACCTATGAAGGAGGTACTACGGTTATTTCAGTTTTGCAGATGCGGAAGCTGAATCACAAAACCATACACCGTGTACAATGCCTATGGTTGCACAGCTAAAATGCAGGGAAGCTGAGATTTGAATCTAGGGTCCTGGTTCCTGAACTTACTCTCTCTAACAATTACATAACATATTGCCCATCACAATTCCAAGAAGCAGAAAACTGCATTTACCAAATGAGAAAACCAATACTCAGGGAGCATGACATGCCCAGTATCACACAGGAAGGATGACATGGAGTCACATTTTAATTCAGCAGTATTGTTTTCAGAGACCAAGGATTTTCCAAGTGGTCCTGGTATTACTGGCTCAGCCTGCCACCTCTTACTGAGTTTTGCTCATGCCGACAGATTAAACTTTACCCGAAAGAATAAAGGAGGGATAAGCTCTTTTTATAATAAACAAGGATGTTAAATACTAAATACTTCTGCCTTTCCAAGGAAGTGACCATTTAGCTTTTATTTACACAAAGAAAATGTGCCTGTTTCTGAGAGGAACGTGTCAGGTCTTGGAAGTGACACCAGATGGAAGGTTCCCCTGTGGTCACCAGTCTCCCTTCCTGACAACCTTGCCCAGCACACAGGGCAAGGTTCTGTAGGGAAGGGAATAGGCAATTTTTAGAACCAGGAGATATACAGATAGGAACACGGGCTTGGTCAAGCTGGCTCCCAGCAGGAAAAAATCTTAACCACGACTGGACGGGCATTTCAGAATAGCACTAATTTCGGTTTTGGTGACTGTAACCCTCTCTCTCTCTCTCTCTCTCTCACACACACACACACACACACAAAGACACACACACAGCAGAGAGGTATTGGGTCCTTGAAAAGCGTGCACAGCATGCAAACGGTTCAGCTGGGTCTCATGGAAGCGGAGCTGAGAAAGCACGGAGGCCTTGAGCAGCTCCTAATTGGCACTGTCACCGCCACCGCAGGGCTGCCTGGTCCCTGCCTCTGCCTACTGGTGACATCTGGCAGGCTCTGCTCTTTCACGTACTCATGGTTTCCGCTGCCTCGTAACTGCAGCTTGCTCACGTCGACTGGCGACTGTGGAGCCAACACCATGGCTGACCCGCTCTTAGATCTGCTCCATTCGGTTTGGTCAAATGTCCACTCCTCGTGCAATCGGTTACGCAGAGAGCAAAGAGAGGCATGCTACAGACATTGCTATCCAGGCTTTCTGTGGCTGGCACTGCGGATGAAGTCAGAGCAGATGAGAGGAGTGTAGCAGTGTGGCCAAGTGTGGCCCGATCACCCCGCTCCCACCATGTTGAAATTGATCCAGGTACGTCCACACCTTTATTATTTAAAATAAATGGAGATTTGCTCAGATTTGAAGGCTGTGAGAGAATAAGATTTTACACCTTTACTTGACAAATCACTCTGGTATTTATTTCGTGAACCTCAACACATCCCTTATACCAACTGCAAGTAGATCTGCAAGATACTGTTTTCTTATCTTTACTAAAAAACTAAAGCATTGTCCTATGTTTTATTTAATATTTGCACTAAAGCGGATAGTAGCATCATAAATTCTCAGGATGGAAAAGGAACTATATTGGACTTGACACTGTTTCCCCCTAAGACCAAAGCAATGAGTTTACAATAACATTGAAATGTATCATCTCTGGCCTACCAAAAAGCTACACGATGATTGTGTTTGACGTTTCTTTGCTTTCAGATTACTCAGTTTGCATCTAACCCACTCAGTGAAGACCTGAGAATTCCCTGCATTCCAAGCACTGCGTTGGTCCTCAGGCCTTTTCTCTTAACATCCTTGCAGATTCAATCCTATACTTTATCATGGTTCTTGCCTTGATTTCCGAACTTGCTCATATACTTGTCTTACCATGTGGAAAGTGAGTAGTACCTGGTGACCAGAATCACATCTTACACATCATTATTTCCCTTACAGAAAGTAAAAACTGAGTATTAACAGGCACTCAATAAACGTTTGTCAGATCAACAAATTAAATGATCCATGAATAAATTAAAAAAGGAAGGGTAGAAAGAAAAAACAAAATGATCTTTATTTTTAAGAAGCTTACAAAGGTGAATTAATAAAAGAGTGACATTATTTTTAAAAAATATGAGTATACTATGCAGTTATTAATGAAAATATATGTTTTTAGCTGAGCAGTGATTTACTAAAATAAGACAAATTATAGTGTTTGGCTTTTGTCAAATTTTTTATTTTTAATTTAGATTTAGTTTAACCATGATACAATTAAACTCAAGGAACAAAATAAAACAGAGGGCCCGATACTAATGCTTAATAAATTAAGATTTTGAGTTCAGAAATTGCTTTAAGGCAGCTTCTATTAAACATGTCTGTGCAGATTTGAGTATATCTTAAATATAGTCTTCATACATTTTATCACTGCTAAGAGTATTTTTGATTTTGCTAACTAAAACTCCACACAATATAGAAGTGCTACTGTAGACTTACAGTAACAATTAATATGATATTCAGCAGCAATTCAAAAGCAAATATTGAAAAGACAACACCTCAAAGCAGGGTGTATTTGTCCTCAGCAATAATATATGGCTTTAGAATTCTTAACATCTTGAAAAATCATTAATTATTATTAATCTCATAGTGACCTAAAAAAGAAATAAATTCAAAATACAATAAATAGGTACTATAACCCTCTTTCTTACCTAATAGCTACAGAAAAAGTAAGTTACAACCATAATACACCTTCCTGTCCATTTTTCTTTATCTTCATCTTTTTCTCTACCTTCCTCTTCAATTTTAATATATCTTAGTCCAAAAACGAGAATCGCAGCTGACCAGAGCAGGGACCCATGAGCTGAAACCTCCAAGGGACCCAGAACTGGATTCCAAAAACCTACAGTGTAACTCATGAATTTTGGGAGAGTAAGTGTGGACAAATCTGAGAGAAAGAAAATCTCAGGGCACCCTTTCTTCCAGGTCCCCCCGACACTTTTATGAAGTTTACCTCCTAGAACTCTAAGGTTCCCACAGTGAACATTTGCAAGAAAAATCCCCTTGTGACTTCATTCAGAGGAAGGGATAAAGAACCATTTGGAAATACCTGAGAGCATTCTGTTCCTATTCTCAGAAGGAACTATTTAACCAGAGCCTAGCTTGCTGAAGTTTTATTAGAAACTAATTAACCTGGAAAAAGGAAAATCCCTGATAACAGCTAGCTCTAGACATCTATGTGGGAAATACCCAACTGTAGCCCACTGTACACAGCCTTCTCATACCTAACGAGGAAGGGCAGGGGGTGGTTGAGAATCTCTTGTAAAGCTCATAGTCCTAAAGCACAGGTTAACTAAAAGACTGAGACCTAATCATAGGGTTATAGGACGTTTTCTTCCCCTACAACTTACCGCTGTATTACTAAAGGCCTATTTACAACAGTTTCTTTCAGCAGGTATATCATTCCTATTATCAGGAAAAAAAAAATTATAAGATTTTCTAAAAGGCCAAAAAACATGGAGCTAGAAACAGATGTGTAATGAATGTTGGGATTGGGAATTTGGAACAACTATAATCAATGTGCTAAGAGTTCTAATGAATAAAGTAGGCAGCATGTAAGAACAGACAGGTAATGTAAGTAGAGAGATGAGAATTTTAAGAAAATTTTTTTTAAATGCTAGAGATCAAAAACTCCATCACAAATATCACAAAACAGAAAGCACCAGCCTAGGTGGGTTCACTGGTGAATTCAACCAAACACTGAAGGAAGAAATTATATCAATTCTCTATAATTTCTTTCAGAAGATAGAAGTAAAGGGAATGCTCCCTAATTTATTTGATGGGGATAGTATTACCTTATACCAAAAGCAGACAAAGACATTATAAGAAGAGTACTCTGAAGACCAACATCTCTCATGAACATAGATGTAAAAATCCTTAATTAAATATTAGCAAATCAAATCCAGCAATGTATTAAAAAAAATATACACCACGACATAGTGGGATTTATCCTAGGTATGCAAGGATGGTTCAATATTTAAAAATCAATTTAATGTAATCCATCAATTTAAGTAATCCATCACACTAACAGTATATGATCATACAATAGACATAAAAAGCTTTTAACAAGATCCAACATCTATTCATGAAAAAAACTCTCAGTAAACTAGGAATAGAGGGAAACTTACTTGATAAAGAATATCTATAGAAAATCTACAGCTAACAGCATACTTAATGATGAGAAACTCAAAGTTCTCATAATAAAATCAGTAACATGTCAAGGATATCCCCTCTCACCATTAGGTTTCAACATTGTATTGAAAGTCCTAGTTTTTGCAACAAGATAAGAAAAGAAAATGGAAGGTATACAGATCAGAAAGGAAGAAATAAAATCATCTTTGTTTGCAGATGCCATGATCATTGATGTAGAAAATACAAAAGAATCCACCAAAAACCCCCTGGAACTAATAAGTGATTATAGCAAGGTTGTGCCATACAACCTGATAAACATATTCACAACCTCGTAAATGTACAAAAGCCAATCACTCTCCTATATACCAGCAATGAACAAGTGAAATTTGAAATTAAAAACACAATATCATTTATGTTGGCACCCCAAAAATGAAACACTTAGGTATAAATCAAACAAAACATGTGCAAGATGTGTATGAGGAAAACTATAAAACGGAAACAAATAAATCAAAAAAGAACTAAATAAATGGAGAGATATCCCATATTCATGGATAGGAAGGCTCAATACTGTCAAGATGCCAGATCTTTCCACTTGATCTATAGATTCAATGCGATCTCAATCAACATCCCAGCAAGTTATTTTGAATATATTGAAAATCTAATTCTGAAGTTTATAGTTAGATGCAAAAGACTCAGAAGAGCCAACACAATATTGAAGGCCAAGGATAGAGTGGGACTGTTACCACCCGACTTCAAGACTTACTATAAACCTATAGCGATCAAGACAGCATAGTACTGGCAAAAGAATAAACTAATAGATCGATGGAACAGAATAGGGAATGCAGTGATAGACTCACATAAATATAGTCAACTGATTTTTGACAAAGAAGCAAAGGTAATACGATGAATCAAGGATAATATATTCAACAAATAATGCTGTAACAACTGGATATCCATGTGTAAAAATTGAATTCAGGAATTTACCTTAAACCCTTCACATGAATTAACTCAAAATGGATAACAGACCTAAATGTATAAGGCAAAACCATAAAACTCCTGTAAGATAACATAGGAGAAAATCTAGATGACCTTGGGTTTGATGATAACTTTTTAGATACAACACGAAAGGTAGGATCAATGAAAGAAAGACTTGATTAGCTGGACTTCATTAACATTACCATTTTCTGCTCTGCAAAAGATACTGTCCAGAGAACAAACATACAAGCACAGTCTGAGAGGAAATTTTTGCAAAAGACATATCTGATAAAGAACCGTTATCCAAACTATACAAAGAACTCTTAAAACTCAACAATATGAAAAAAAAAACAAAACCCACTTTAAAAATAGGCCAAAGACCTTAACAAACACCTCACCAAAGAAGATATACAGATGTCAAAAATATAAGAAGAGATGCTTCGCATCATTTTCACTAGGGAAATGCAAATTTAAACAACAATGCAATTACCAGTATGTACCTATTAGAATGACCACAATCCAGAACACTGACAATACCAAATTCTGGCAAGGATGTGGAGCATCAAGAACTCTCTCTCACTGCCGGTGCAAATGCAGAATGATAGACCCACGATGGCAGACATTTCAGCGGTTTCTTTTACAAAACACGTACTCTTACCATAAGATCCAGTAACTGTGGTCCTTGGTATTTACCCAAACAAACTGAAAATGTTATGTTCACACAAAAATATATACAAGGAAATTTATAGCAGTTTTATTCATAATTGCCCAAACTTAGAAGCAACCAAGATATCTTTCAGTGGGTGAATGGGAAACTAAATTGTGCTGCATCCCAACAATGGAATGTTTTCAGTGCTAAAAAGAAAGATCTATCAAGACATAAGGAGACATGGAGGAAACTTAAGTGCATATTACTAAGTGAAAGAAGCCAATCTGAAGAGATGACATGCCATATGATTCCAACGACAGGGCATTCTGGAAAAGGCATAACTATGGAGATAGTAAAAAGATGAGCGGTTGCCAGGGGTTACGAGGAGGGAGGGATAACTAGGCAGAGCACAGAGGGTGTTTAGGGCAGTGAAACTGTTTTGTATGATACTATAACAGTAGATGCATGTCATTATATACTTATTCAAGGCCATAGAATGTACAACAATTTTATGAACCCTAATGTAAACTATGGACATAGGGTGATAGCAGTGTGTCAATGGAGGGTCATCATTTGTAAGAAACGAGCCACTCTAGTGGGGGACACTGGTCATGGGGG
>VBSM01000316.1:1726045-1741604 GCA_008086735.1 Cheirogaleus medius
AGAGAGAGAGAGAGAGAGAGAGAGAGGTTTAAACTTAGAGAAGAAAGCCAGCAAGAAAACACTAACGTACAGTGATTAAATCATAGACTCTGGAATCAGGCTTTGTCGGGTGGACAAGGGAGGTGCCGAAGTTCTGATCTGCACTTACAGGAACGGTTCAGCAAAAGCAGTGATAGCTTTTATTAATTACGAGTCGGTAATGAAATCTGCTTGCTACTGGCACCTGCTAAACTGAGAGCAAAAACAGCTTCTGTGTCTGAATACGGCCATCCCAGCGAGGCACTGAGATTCCCAAGGCATTTGGCATGGAGGAAGCAGGTTTTAATGGCTGCGGAGAGAGATGAGGCCTGCTACTGAAACCACTGGGTTGCTTTTTATTGCAAACGCATGAATGATCAGGATGTCCCCATAGAATTCCTTTATGGGTGAGGTTGAAAAATGTAACGGATTCTCATAAGGTCCCTCACCCATCTTGTTTTTACACGGAAAGCTCCCCTGGGTTAGGGCTCCTAACAAAGGGAGAATTTGGGGATTATCTAAGGGTTGGCCTGTCTTACTCAGTAGCCTGAACTCGCGATAAAAAACGGGAGAGAAAATCCATCGATATTAATAACTCACTTTCACACTTCTGAGCCTTTGCTTAAGCACCTCCCTTTGTTGGAAATGGCAT
Source organism: Cheirogaleus medius (assembly GCA_008086735.1). Lineage (NCBI taxonomy): Eukaryota > Metazoa > Chordata > Mammalia > Primates > Cheirogaleidae > Cheirogaleus > Cheirogaleus medius. Next base: position 1,726,716 of record VBSM01000316.1, read on the forward strand.
TCTCTTCTTTTCTGCCTGGCAAATTCTATTCTTTTTTTTTTCTTTTTTGAGACAGTCTCACTCTGCTGCCCAGGCTAGAGTGCCGTGGCGTCAGCCTAGCTCACTGTAGCCTTAAACTCCTGGGCTCAAGTGATCCTCCTGCCTCAGCCTCCCGAGTAACTGGAACTACAGACACAGACCACCATGCCCGGCTAATTTTTCTATTTTTGGTAGAGACGGGGTCTCGCTCTTGCTCAGGCTTGTCTTGAACTCCTGAGCTCAATTGATCCTCCCGCCTCGGCCTCCCAGAGTGCTAGGATGACAGGCGTGAGCCACCACACCCAGCCTCTAGTCATTTTTTGAGACCTAGCTACCTAGCCATGCCTTTTCAAATACCCCTGAGAAACTTAAATCACTCTATCCTTGATTCTTTAAACAATTTTTAGAAAATTGATCAAGTTGTAGCTTATTTATTGAACAATCTCTATCCCTCTACAAGATGCTAAATTCCTCCAGGATAAGCACCATACTTATTCACATTTGCATTTCCTGGGTCTGGGATATAGTAGGTGCTCAGTAAATAGTGCCTTGAGCATCTTTCTTTAGGGAGTTGCTGTCATTGTGTGTGTGTGTGTGTGTGTGTGTGTGTGTGTGAGGTCTCTGGGAAGTCTATAGTTTCGCGTATGAAACAGCCATCCTACTGTCTCAGAGTGGTTCCCTCCTCTCTCTCTGGCTTCTTACTGGAGTATAACAGGAAGGCACACGAATGTTGCAGTCAGCATCCAGCTTTTTCTCTGACACTTAAGTGATGAAATTGTGAGCAGGCGAGCTACGCCACTTGTCTCAATGTGTTGCTTCAAACTACATACAAAAACCATTTGTATTATGCATTCCCCTCATGTATTCATTCAATAAATATTTACTTATTGAACACGTAATATGCATTAAGCAATGTTCTAGGTGCCGGGCAGAAAAAGAAAATCCTCTATTTCATAGAGATTTCCTTCACGCCAGGGAAAACTACTAACTAATGAATAAAATAGAGAATTTCCTAGAGATGTTAAGAGCTCTGCAATAGTTGAGCTGAGCCCTTTAGAATAAGAAGGAAACAAGCATGTGGAGCTCTGGGGAATGCTTGTTGCAATCAGAGGAAATAGCCAGGAGAGGGCTCTGGAAGGGGGTGAGGGTGGTGTGTGGAAGAAACAAAGAAAAGGCCACTAGTGTGCATGGGGGTGGGGGCAGAGGGGTGAGAGATTCTGTCCGGGCTCAGGCAGGGATATCTGCATCAGGACTGTGGCCCAGTGAGAGGCACGTGTTTTATCTGAGTCCTGAAGGAGCAATCTAAGCGGGAAAGTGGCATGATTTGGTGTGCAGTTTTATAAGCTGGGCTGGTGGCACTTTGCGGAGAAATAGACAATAGGGGACATCCAAGAGCAGACACACAGAAACTCCTTAGGAGGCTATTGCGGTAATCCAGTTGGGGATGGCATGTTATTGCTCATTGGTGCGCTTTGAAGAATCCAGATACGACCCATGTCGATTACAGAGAAATTACACCGTTCTCATCAGCGTTGTCTTCAAGGTGGAAAGCAAGCTGTCATTGCTAGCCACCTCGCCCAGACAACTCCTGTCTTTCATCCCTTCTATAAACGGGTATATGGTTTGAACACCTTGAAGGAGCAGAATGGATTTTAGGCCATTTTGGCGTTTTTTTTTGTTCTTATCTGAAAATTTGGAAGCAAATAAACAGTATTGCCAAGGCATGTAATTAAAATGGGAGCATTTCTGAGCAGTCTTTTGTAACATGTCGGCTTTAATCCAAAGTCACGCTTGGATTTTGTCAAGGCGATGCGTTTACTCCTTATTTCACGCGTGAAGGAGCCAACAACTGAAAAGGAAGTAGGGTAGGCCGTTTGTTCTAGAAGCTGGGAGGCAGCGGTGCCTGAGTCTCCACTGAGTACCACAAAGCTACGGACTAGTGCAGATGAGAATTACAACAAACTACAAACAAAATGCAGTTCCGGAGGCCAAGAGCTCAACATTTACGCTACGTAGCCGCACCAACTTACAGAGAATTGTGACTATTATTCTAGCGTAACCTCCTTGTATTACAGAGGAGAAGGTGAGTATCAAAGACTTTTAGGTCCCTTGAAGAGACTCCACTGGGTCTTTTGTCTCCTACTGGACTGATTCTAGTGAGCACAGATCCTCTACGAAGACGAAAACCATTACTTATTTACCAGGAAATATTTGCAAAGGAAGGTGGGGAAAGGTCATTTACTTGGGCCATTTAACAAAGCCGTTGCTCACACCTCAAGGCTGACCTAGCAGAAGATTTGATGGACTTGACTATCGTTCGCAGAAGGCACAGAGCTCTGAAAGTCAGGTCGTTCTTAGTGATGATTATGAAGTCATAGCTCCAGTATTTCTGTTCCAGCAAGTGTTCCAGTGATAGACCGGGGAAAGAACTGAGCGGCACACAGACGGTCGGGGAATCAGCCTTTATTTCGCTGGCAAGCTTCGCCGGTGGGCTCGGAGGGGCATGCCACCAAATTCTGAGCACCGCTTCCTTGTTTTCCTCCAGATGTATACACTTCTTAGGGTTACACACAACCAATCAACTATGAGCATGCGGAGTTATCCAATCAGTGGTGGGATTCAAAAAGCATCCAATCAGCAACAAGCTTTACATATCCAATCAGCAACAAGATTTCCATATCCAATCAGCAGTGGGATTCAAAAAGCATCTAATCAGCAACAAGCTTTACATATCCAATCAGCAGTGAGTTTAGCCATGGGACCACTGGGTGGAGGTTTTTCCCTGTCATTTCTAGGGGTTGCCATTCATTGAGCTGTGCTAGGTATCTTTTATGCATTACCTCATTTAATTCTCACAACTTCCCTGGGAGGAAGGCAATCCTATTATCCCAGTTTTCCGGAAAAATAAACGGAAGCTCAGAGAGGTTAAGCAACATGCCTAAACACACAGAGTAAATGGTGGAGTCAGCATCTACAGCGGACGTCAGCAAACTATAGCCTACAGCCAAATCCAGCTCATTACGTGTGAATATTGGAACACAGCCACACTCATTCCTTTCTCCATCATGACGGCTGCTTCTGAGCTGCAGTGGCGGAGTTGGGTCATTACAACAGACCCAACAGAGTTGAGCCATCACAGCAGGGACCCGCTAGCAAAGCAGAAAACAATTGCTGCCTGACCCTTGGCAGAGAACTTTGCTGACCTAGACCTTGTCCCCTGAACCTTCCCTAGCAAATGTTCAGTGAGTGCTTGCGACGTGGTAAGCACTGCTCCGAGCATTCAGCAAAAAGAAAAAAAGGTGAAGCTCCCTGCCTTTCGGGAGCAGGACTCAGAGAGATGCCGTCTCCTGATCTGGACTGGGCACAAAATTCGTGGGGCCCGGTGCAGAGTGAAAATGGGAGAGGCAAAGATATAAAATGCAACCAACATGTTTGTACTCTCATATTTTCTTGAAATAAAAAAAAAAGAAAATATTTTATAAGTATCTCCAAAAAAAAATATATATATATATATGAATACTTTCAAGACAGCAAGAGCAGAACGTTAAACCAAGTTCTGGGCCTTGTTCTAACTGTGAAGCCCTGCGGGATTATACAGGGCACACACTCGTGAAGGTAACTCTGCTCCTGATGTGGCCTTGGTGACACAGGCTGTGACCCAGGAGAGCCTGACCTGATGACCTCACCGTACAGGGAGGGGGCACTGCCCCTCCTCACACTGCGAGTCCTGGGGACCTCCCAGGTTGCTGGGAGACGGTCGTGAGGACACCCGTGAGGACACCCGTGAGGACCCGCCCACAGGGACTCACAACATGTGAGGCTGCACTCCTCACCCTTGGCTGTACTAACTCACCTGTCATCATCATTGTTAAGCAATTCTTACGAGCCATCACGTGCTGAATTATATAAAAATGCTGAATCATTTCAGTTTTTGCATTCCGGTTTAATCAATCATCATACAAAAAAAGAATAATGCAACAACTCAATTTTCAGTTTCCATGACTATCTGTTTCAGGATGAACTTAGAGTGAACATTCTCAAGCATTCTCTGAGAGGCCTTTACCCTGAGATCCAAGAAATCTTTGTTAGGTCCCAGGAAGCGGAGCGGGGTGGAGGAGTGTCCCATCAATTTACTCAGAAATGGTGGGCAAAATCCATGGGTATATTCACGGGAGTTCATGCAGGGTAGCTTAAGAGCCCCACCTCTGCAGCCTAATGCTTGCACCAGAATTCTCACTCTACTACATCTTAGCACTGTGAGCTTGGACGGGTTACTAAACTTCCTGTGCCTTAGTTTCCTCAGCTCTAAAGTAGGAGTAGGAATAGTATGTACGTCATAGAGATGCTGTGAGAATTCAGTGAGGTTAAATGTGTAAAATGCTTAGAACAATATCCGACAAACGCTATATAGGTTTGAATCTCATCGGTTATCATCTTTGTTATTTCCTATGGAGGGGATATAAGGAAAAGGTTGTACACGTCCACCGAAGGCAATGTAAGTTGAAAAAGGGGTTAACGTGAATGAATGAAGTCAATATTTTAAAATAGAGAGTGGGGTAGGGGTGTGCCAACCGGGGAATTCATGGCTTATCCCAAGGGCCATGTTAGCCCTCAACTTTAGCCAGTGGCTGCCATTGAATCAGCACATATTCCAATGGAGTCAACACTCAGTTTTTTCACCAAAGGCCAGAAATCTGGATTTCTGTAGGAAATCTCCCAAGTTTTCAATTTTGACAGCTAATTCAACTTCCTTTAAATACACAGGGCTGATCAAACAATACCTGACTTCGTCGTCTAGCCAAACATTTTATAAGCTTTGCTCTGCAGCATCATCCATCAGACTCTCAAAGGAGTGAGGGCCTCAGAACTGGGTGGGAATTCCCAGGGTGGAGTATCAGTAAGTTGTCAGCATGAGCAAGATTGCGTGCAGACTGTCCTACTCTGGAAGGTCTCCTGAGAAGTCGTGGGGGCTCTGCCTTGGGAAGCATTCAAGGGCAATGCAGGGGACAGACAGGAAAATAAAATTTGTCCTCCTCGGAGCAGTTATTGCAATCACTACCATGTTTCCCTGAAAACAAGACAGGGTCTTATATTTATTTTTCCTCAAGAAGACACCTTAGGGCTTATTTTCAGGGGATGTGTCATTTTTTTTAAGTACGGTATAACAATCTACATTTATTCAAACAGAGTTAAGTCGTCTTCTTCTGGAACATCATCATCACTCTCCAAACCCCGAATCCCATCCTGAATGTCTTGCAACTCTATTTCCTTTAGAACCATCGGCCCCGATCTCTCCTGTCGAGTCATAGAACTCTCATGGGGCAGATGAGAAGGGCTGCTCGTGTTCTTGACCGCTCCGCGATGAAATGCATGGGTTGTGGAGATGCGCTGCGTAGCCACGCCCATCACTAGGGCTTATTTTCGGGGTAGGGCTTCTATTGATCAAATGCTTAGAAATCCTGCTAGGGCTTATTTTATGGGTAGGTCTTATTTTCAGGGAAACATGGTAATACCAGAACTATCTCAAACCACATTATAACACAGGGGAGCTTGGAGTTAAAGCACTTGCCTCTTTGTAACAAATTCTGTTCTCTCCGTCTGGGTTCTTTTTGGGATATTCTTCTCCCTTCTGCAGGCTCAAAAGCCACACCAGGAGAAAGTTTATCATTCACTGCGAATGTAAATCAGATATCTTCCCTCTCCCAGAGATGCTTTTTTTGGGGAGGGGGGAGGTAGATTAGGGAGGCAGGAAATGGATTCTCTGTGTCTCAATCCTCAGTTTAAATATTACTTCTAATAATTGGAAAAATGACTCTGTTCCTTGGCTAATGGAGCCATTTTTGGCCTGGCTCCAGTAACAAAAATGGGATAGTGTTCACTGCCTTTGATAAAAATTTGCTCCTGACGTCAGGTTGTCTATATGATTTTTGATGCAAAGAAGAGACTTAAAGGCCTCACATCCCAGTTGCCAGAGGATTTTTTGGGGACGTCACTAGACTTGCAGGATCTGTCACGGGCCTGGGCTCACAGATTGAGTTCACCGAGGGGATTGGATGTCTTGGAACTGAACCGAATGTTGATCAATGTGCTTTGGATATTTTTGTACTTGCCACCATCTGTCTCGCAAGTATCACAATAAAAAATGCAAGGATCGTAATAATAGCTCAACACAGTCTACTATATCTACTCTATTACAGCAATATCACAGCACGAATTCAACGATTCACGCATATGGAGTTTGAATGGCATTTAGTATGGCTCAAGTATTTTTATGTACATTTTCATGATATGCTCACACTATCTTTCTGAAAAGGATCTGAAAAATAAATGATTGAAGGGGAGGCATTTGGGAGAATAACTTGATTATCTTCATTGCTAGCTAGCTCAGTACACTTTTCTCAGTAAATAAACCACTCCCCTTTTCCCTACACTGAAAGCGTTAACATTCTTCCTGGGTATTCACACGTTTAAGAGCCCCTTGTTGAACAGCGTCAACCCTGGATGCATCCCTGTAAGCATGTCATTAGGGAAGGCCTAATGATGTCATATTCACTGTATGTCTCCCAGTCACCTACAGAATAATAGCCAAACTCCTTACTGAACCTTACAAGGTACTTCACAGTGTAAGTCAGCCTCTCTACTGTTCTAAACTTGCACCTTCTTCTCTGTACTTCCATTCTAGATATATTGACCTTCTCTCCATCCTTGCTTGCCTTAAGCTCCCCTAATTGGTTTCTCTCAGTTATAATCAAATATCTTATCCAATGTACTCCAAAAACGAACTACACCTACTCTCAACTGCCCAAGTGCCTACCATGCCAGGGCTTTAAAATTCTTACCAGACTGAAATGTAAAAAATACATATATCGGTAAATGTTTAGTTTTTACATGAATGCTTATTTATTAACACAAATTATTTCGACGGTGAAATAGTATTATACAATACGCTCATTTCTTTTAACTACTTCTAAATGCTTCCTACCAAAATAGAAAAGAAAAAGTATAACCTCTTGCTCCTGACAATGATCACTACAAATTGCAAAGGATGATGCAATCCTTTGAAAGACATTGCACATGGGACACGGAATCTTCTGAGGTATTGGGGGTTTTGCTGTTGTTGTTATTTGTTTGCAGCTTCGATTATTTAGGGATATCTGGTTTCAAATCTGTTGTTCTGCCAATATCCTCTCTGTTCTTCTTCTACAGAATATTTAGATAAGCACTTGGCCAGAATGAATAAAGCCTGTATTTCCCAGCCTCACGTGGTGGGGGGCTTGTGTGACTAATCTGTGACCAAGAGATATGAACACAAGGATGTCCATCACCTCTGATCATGTTTTTATTTTTTATTTTTTTGAGACAGAGTCTCACTCTGTTGCCCGGGCTAGAGTGCCGTGGCGTCAGCCTAGCTCACAGCAACCTCAAACTCCTGGGCTCGAACAATCCTCCTGCCTCAGCCTCCCGAGTAGCTGGGACTACAGGCATGCACCACCATGCCCGGCTAATTTTTTCTATATATTTTTAGCTGGCCAATTAATTTCTTTCTATTTTTAGTAGAGACTGGGTCTTGCTCTTGTTCAGGCTGGTCTTGAACTCCTGACCTTGAGCGATCCTCCCACCTTGGCCTCCCAGAGTGCTAGGATTACAGGTGTGAGCCACTGCGCCTGGCCCATGATCATGTTTTTAAAAGGAAAGAGCATTCTTTTCCCTGCCCATTTTCTCCTTCCTGGTTGGAAGGCTGACCTGGTACGGTGCCACCTTGACTTTGCAGGTGAAGGTCATGACTTTGAGATGGTGACAAAGATGGAACTGGCAGGGGTTCCGGGTGATTTGCAACCAGAGCCATTCAGAGGTTTGTGAGACAGAGATAAACCTCTCCCTTGAATTTATTGTGCTATTTTTGTCCTCTCTCACTCACCGCCACATCTATATTGTAACAAATACAGATGGCTAATTCCTTGTTAATTTCCACAGATTTTTATTTTTTTTTCATGTGGCAAATTCAGGAAGCAACCCCATTCCAATGTGATGATTTGTCTATGTCAATACTTTTCATTTCGGGGATTAAGTGATTTGTTTAGTCACGCTCTTTTCAGCTCTACATCCAATCTCATTTCCCTTGTCAGAGTCAGTTTATGTTATTAACCCATATTAATTTTTTAAAATCACACAACACTCTAGTTTGGTAGACAAGCATTCAAAATACTTCCTATCCACATTTCCTAATTGTCTGTAGGTATATGTGGGTGATATAATCCATGGAATTATTCTGTCCAAACTAATATTGAGAAATCTTCAACTTTTTCTCCTTATTTACCTTCACTCCAAGAAATAATTAAGGTATCATAAAAGGTAAAGAAAATACAAGAAAACAAAATGCAGTGACATTTACAGATGGGCCACTAGCATTTACATATATACTCCTTTATACAGTCATTTTGCTTTTGTTTTCAAAAGCTGAGTAACTCCTTGGAATACAATTCCATCATGAGAGATAAATCCTGGAAAGGCATATTTCTCCTGGAGAGATCCTCAAGAAAGCTTTGCGAGTTTTATAACAAACAATATACATATAAATATACATATAATTCAATGAGGCCACTTCACAGGGACTTCTAGAAGACTGTATGTGAATTCCAGACTAAAAACCTAGACCTGATATTGATATAAATATCTACATCTATGTCCATATCAATGGCTATCTCTATATATCTTTATGTTCTCCTGGATTTTTAATATGTTTACTGTTTAATAAACTATTGTGTTCTCTACCTGATCTCGCTTACGAATGATGATAAAAGAGATAATAAAAGCAATTACCTATATTGATTACCTACTACGCCCCTGGTGTTGAGCACTTTTTGCATCATGTAATCTTTGAACTAAATCACTCACGTAGGTGACTTACAGACGGCATATCTGAAGTGTAGGGAGCTTGTATCACTAAACACAGACCCTCACAGAAAGTGACAGAGCCATGATTTGAAGCTAATATTTGTTAATAAGGAGCCAGACCTCCCACCAGTTTTTTATGCTGGAAAAAAATAACTCATGCAGGTTAATTTTAGTCCCAACAATATTTTCTTTAAAAAATGAGGAATAATTTATATGTCATAAAATACACACACACATGTTAAGTGTAAGTTTCAATAACCTTCGTCAAATGCGTAACCACCAACATAATCAAGACAAGCAGAATGTCTATCACCCAAAAAAGTTCCTTTCTTAGTTAACTCATCCCCTCCAAAGACAAGCACAACTCTGATTTTAACATACTACCTTTGACTGCTCAAGAATGTCATAGGAATGAAATCATTCACTGTGTTCTGTGTCTGGCTTCCTTTATCTGACACATTTTAAAATTTCATCTATACCGTTGCATATATTAGTAGCTTATTCCTTTCTACTATTGTGTAGTATTCCCTTGTATAAACACAGTAAAATTCTTAGTTATCTGTTTTTCTCTTAATAAATGTCTGCATCACTGTTAGTTTTGTCTATAATGAATGGAACTGCTATGAGCATCTATGCATGGGTCTGTAAGTGGATGGATGCTTTCATTATTTAAAAATAAATACTAGGAGGGAGATTTCTGGTTTATAAGCCAGGTATATGTTTAATTTTATGAGAAACTATCAAACATATTTCTAAAATGTCCATGCCATTCACGTTACTCTCGCCAGTAATATGTGACAGTTCTGATTTGTGGGCAGCACTAATATTATTAGGTTTTTGTTATCGTAGTTGCTGCTGTGGTTGTTTTTAGTTTTATTTTTAGCCATTCTGGTGAGTATAATGTGGTATATTATTAACATTTTATTGGTCATTTCCTCGAGTACTCTGTGAAATGTTTATTTACTTCTTATATGTTTTCTTTTGTGAAGTGTTCGTTAAGTCTTTGACCTTTTCTTAAAGGATTATTTTTCCTTTTATTATCGATTTGTAGGTATTTTATATATAAGAGATCATGGATATGTATTCATGTATATACATAGTTTTCTTCCTAGTTTATGGCTTGCCTTTCTGATAAGCAGAACTTTTAACTTTGGCAAAGTCCAATTTTCACCAGTTTTTTCTTTTATACTTTGTGCTATTTGTGTCTTAAAAATTTTTTTCCTTACCCAAAGTCATTGAGTATATACTCTTATGTATTTTTTTCCTAAAAGCTTGGTAATTTGAACTTTTAAATTTAGATTTATGGTGCTGATTAATGTTTATGTAAGTTGAGAGGTAAGGGTTAAGGTTCATCTTTTAAAAAAATATAGATATATCATTGTTCAAGTAATGTTGATTGAAAAGACTTTTCTAACCCTATTGAATAATGTTGGTGCCTTCATAGAAAATCGGTTGATAGGTGTGGGTCTATTTCTGGAATTGGCTCTGTTGCATTAATCTATTTTTTTAATCCTTATGCCAATGTGTACTCTATTGATTACTATAATTTAACAATAAGTTTTGAAATCTGGCATTCTAAGTCCTACAACAATGTTGTATTTCAATATCGTTTCAGCTAGTGGCTGTTCTAGGCCACTTGGGTTTCTATATACATTTTAGAATCAGCTTTATAATCTCTACACAAGAAAATCCTGCTGGGAGCTCGACTGGAGACTGCATTAAATCGACAGATCAATTTGCAGAGAATTGTCATAGAGATGTCTACTAGGGAGACTTAGGTCTACATACATCTAATTCAGAGACACAGGCCAAATAGAATATACTCAGGACCAGTCTACTTAGAAAGACTTAAATCAGGCAAGAACTTGGCAGCAGGGTAGAGTCAGGTGTCCCAGCTCAAAGTAGTATTCATGTCTGATTAACAGCCATCCAAGAATGTTAATCTTTGATCTACCAAGAGGTCACAGCCGAAGTGAAAGGGGACAAGATCCCGACTGTGAATGTGAGGTCCACCTTCTCTACACTCCCTGTGCACACAGGAGCCAATGTCTCTTGTATAAAACTCACAGACATAATTTCCACGGCTCTTGCAAGAGACATGTCGATGTATAGAGACAAGTTAAGGCTACCCACTGCGCATTTATGGAATTTCCCAGGTAGATGCACTATACCAATCGGGAGTCACATTTACCCGCTAGCTGACATTGCATCTTTTTGTTTTACATTTCCAGAGGATCAGAACTAGAAAAGAATGGTAGAAATCTAATAATTTTTCACTTGTAATAAAGTTCCATTGTCATCAGATACCCCACTCTGTTTTCAGTCCACGTTTAATTTCTCATGCAGAAGGAGAAAAGATTTTGTTAAAGATGTGCTCAAAGACAAATGAGTAATATTAAGCTTTTCAGACTATGAATAAGTTCTATTCTCCAGTTATTTACATTTCATTTAATTTCTCACAGTGTTTTCAAATTTTTAGGATCTCAATCATGTACTTATTTTTCAATTTATTAATATTTTATTATTTTGATGCTATTTAAAATGGCACGTAAAAGAAAATTTATAAGTGAAAATTCCACTTACAACCCCTATGAGTTTTATTTCTTCAAATGCTATAAATCTCCAAAATACATTGCTATTATTTTTGTTTTTAATATGCAATTATAATTTAAAGAATTTAAAAATAGAAAAAAATAGTGAGTTCTATTTGCTCACATATTTATATTCTTTTTCAAAGATTCAGTTTCCACTAGATATCATTCCCTGTGTGCTTATCAAATTTCCTTTATCATTTCCTCTAGTGCAGGTTTGTTTAGATTACTTCTCCAACTTTCATATTTGATAGTGTTTTGAAGGACATTTTTCCTGGCTATAGAAAACTCTAGGTCTATGGGCTTATTTTATTTTTCCGTTTCTCTTTTTCTCCCCAATTCAGCATTTTAAGGATGTTCTCTTTTTTTGTGGCTTTCATTGTTTCTGAAGAAGTCAAGCATCCAGCAGCACATACTATTGTTACTTTTTTGTTGTTTTTCTAATGCCTCTCTTCCCTTGCCTTTGTTCTATGTCTCAGTTTCATAGGTTTTTGGGAGTTTGACTATATGTGCCTAGATATTGTTTTATTATCCTGCCTGAAATTCATTAAGCTTCTCTGATCTGGTGGATGTTTTTAATGATTTTAAGACATTTTGCCATTATATGTTTTAATATATTTTCTGTTCCTTTTTATCTCTCCTTCCCTTTTGGGACTCCAAATAGACATGTATTCTGCCACTTGCTATCATCCCACAAGTACTGAGGGCTTTTTCAATTCTTTCAATCTGGATTTCAGTTAGATGATTTCTATTTTTCTTTCCTTGAGCTCACTGATCAAAAGACCTGTTATATCCAATATGCCATTTATTGCCTCTAATAAATTCATAACACCGAATACTGCATTTTTCAGTTCTAGATTTCCATTTAGTCATTTTTAAGTTTTTTTTTTCTTTTATTTTTACATATCTCCTGAAATTTTTGATCCCTTCATCCATTATATACTTTTTTTCTTATAGGTTCTTAAACATACTTATCATGGCTATTTTTAAGTCATGTAGTGATAATTCTAACACTTGAGATATCTCTTGATTTGCTTCTATTGATTGTTTCTTGATTAGTTTACGGGTCACATTTTTCTCACTTCCGCACATGTTGAATATTTTTTAATTATGGAAATTGTGGTGGATATGTTATAGAAGCTATCAAATCTGTCATTTCTCTATGAAGAATATTCTTTTTTTCTAACAGCAGTGAAGTAATTAACAGATCACCTTGATCATATAGGGGCTTGGTTTTAGGTGGGGTTCATTTTGCCCCTGGGTGTATGAGTTCTAAAATGTGGAACTTGCTCCTTCTGATATTTCAACAGTAAGATAAGGTGTGTGCCAAACCTTTCTAAGTTGGTAGGATTTGAACTCTAAACACCGTCTCCCCAAAATTGGAGAGTTGCTGGAATATCTGCTAAGCTTTTGGAGTCTTTCAGCTGATGCTTTCTATTGAACTCTTTAGAATCCTATCCCAGACTTATATATTTTAGAAGTCAGCTAATAATTTGCAAAGATTTTTGTTGCCCCATGTTCTGTAATTCTTTCCATTCTAGGATTCCACCTCCCCTTAATTTCCAGCCACTCTAGAAGCTCAAAAATCTACACAAGATTATTGCTTCCTGGCTAGGTTTTATTCCGTTTGCACCGTACTGACTTGGAAGTACTGTCAGGAGAAAAGGCAGCTAGACAGGGGATCTCACTCAGTGTGTTTCCTTCTCTCAGCAGTTGAGTCCTATCCAGGATTTTTTCTGCTTTGGTGAGAATTCGGTGCCTTCCAATTTTTTCAAAATGGTGTTTTCAGAATTTATATTTGCTGCTGGTGGGTTAATTAGCCTCATATACAACTTTTTCATCATTACCAGAAACTAGAATTCCAATCCAATCAATTTTACACAAAGGCCATTTTGTCTACCAAGGGGAAAAAATATATATACAACGTTGATCATAGGATGCTATGTGGGACATCACCAAACACTGATGAAATGCCTACATGGGATTTATTAAAATGTAGAATCATAAAAAAATGAATATGTGAACTTTTAATAAAATTGAAAAAATGTTGAAGTTTAAAAATGGCCACAGACATCTTTGACAAGTACATTTCCAAGATGGTTATCATACTACTGTGCTTGTGATCATAATTCCCCCTTATTTGATGTTTGGATTGTGTTCATCACATAAAGCATATAAAACTATTTCTGGCACACATAAAGATCTCAGTGAAGGTCAGCAATTATTGTTATCATGAAGAAGACTGATCGCTCTAGTAAAGATAAACATGGTACTCCAGAAAAGGTCTTGAAATACACATGTACAAAAACAAAAAAAGCATAGCATAACTAATATAATATAAAATTCAAAGTGATACAAGAATCAGGAAACCATTGTTTTGTTTTATGTATTTATTTATTTGAGACAGAGTCTCACTCTGTCACCTGGGCTAGAGTGCCGTGGCGTTAGCCTAGCTCACAGCAACCTCAAACTCCTGGGCTCAAGCGATCCTCCTGTCTCAGCCTCCCGAGTAGCTGGGACTACAGGCACGCGCCACCGTGCCCGGCTAATTTTTTAAATATATATATTTTAGTTGGCCAATTAATTTGTTTCTATTTTTAGGAGAGACGGTGTCTTGCTCTTGCTCAAGCTGGTCTCAAACTCCTGACCTTGAGCGATCCTCCCTCCCAAGCCTCCCAGAGTGCTGGGATGACAGGCGTGAGCCACGGCGCCCGGCCAGGAAACCATGGTTTTAGAATGCAGAAAACAGTCTTACTGGCTGCCATCTATTCTCTTCTTTTGGTAATTACTTGTAAGTTGCCTTTTTCCCATTGTACAGTCATCCCCGGCATAAGGACATTTTGGTAGACAGCGTGCCACCGGTCTAAAGTGGTCCCATCAGATGATAATGGAGCTGAACGATGCCTGTCACCTAATGACACCACAGCCATCTTCATGTCCTTTGCAATGCTCTACTCATGCATTTGTGGTGATGCTGGCGTGGGCAGACTCACTGTGCTGCCAGCTGTACACAATCTAGCACATGTAATGATGTCCGGTACACAATACTTGATATTGATAATAAACAACCACTGTACTGGTTTATGTATTTTTCTATACGATAATTTTTAGCATTATTTAAGAGTATGCTACTTATAGAAAACAAAAAAAGGTACCTATGAAACAGCCTCAGGCAAACCCTTGAGGAGGTATCCAGAAGAAGGCCTTGTTATCATCAGAGATGACAGCTCCATGCCTGTTATCGCCCCTGAAGACTTCCCAGTTGGACAAGCCGTGGAGGTGGAAGACCATGAAAAGGATTATCCGGACGATGTGTAGGCCTAAGCTAGTATGCGTGTTTGTGTCTTAGTTTCTAACAACAGTGTTTAAAAAGTAGGCAAAAAAA
>VBSM01000316.1:1755617-1767994 GCA_008086735.1 Cheirogaleus medius
AAATGCTGTTCAGGAAAAAAAAAAAAATCCAATTCTATATAAACAAAACCTCTTTGAAAGCTTCTTAAAGCCACTGGCCCATATCCAATTTCTAATCTACGCCCAAGTTTCTCATCTTTTACACTATTTCTCATTGACTTCGGGGGAAGCTTGGACATTTGCAAGAGAAGAATCAAAGTTATGCCAAATCCCTCTCTTATTAAAACATGAATGTTCACTCGGAGCTAAACACTAAGGAACAGTTCCTGGTACTTTCTTACATGGGTACCTAGAATTCAAGTAACTTCCTACCTAATAGCAATCTGTCGATCCTTGGCAGATGGTATGGAAACCCAGCCCTAGGTGACCTGGCTCACGCTTGAGATGTCTATTCCTGCAAAATGATAAGCAGCTCCTTGATGCCCATTTTTTTTTAGTCTTTAACTCCTTCCAAGTGTTGGGTACACAATTATGTCTGTTTCTATTCCAAAATGTTTGTGAACATGAACTTATTTATTTCACTATTAATTTAATCAGGTAATTTCTTTCCTATGTAAGAGTTCAAAGTATAAGATGGGATATTGCTGACCCATAAAGTCTAGAAGCACAAGGAAGGACACATTAAACACCTGTCAACCAGAAAGTAAGTCTGTCTAGAGGGAGCAGAGTTGGAGAAGAAAAGAGGTTCATCTGTTTGCTGTGTTTCTCCCACTATTGTTTTTTCTTCTCCAGAGCGTATTTCCCATTAAAACACATCAACTCTTCAATTACTCTTGTGGAATATTCAAACTGTCTCAACATTTTCCAAACTCCTATTGAGACTACTGAAGGGGAGGATGGCTAAGTGACTAGTGTCTTCACGTGTGGACAAGAGGCAGTGTAACATAATTCAATACTCGTACAATGCTTGGGCTTGAATCACTGAAAGTGCTGCCACTTCTAGATAAGGCACTGGACCAGTTACTTAATGCCCCGTGCCTCAGTTTCCTCTGATATAATGAGCAAATCATAAAATAACCTATCTGGTAGAATTGTCATGAAGATTAAATAATTAATACAGGGAAGTGTTTAAACTGGTGCCCGTTACACAGTAAATGCTCAAAAAGTTATCTTATGAAAAAAAATATTTCTGTAAACTATTTTGTCTCTCTCTTTTGCTTGTTTTACCGTCATGAATGTTAACACTGGAAGGTTAATCCATTAATGACCCCCATCCCACACCTCAACTTAATCACTGAAGTCAAGAAGATGAAGTGACCTCTTTGATGTGGTTGCATAGGCAATTACAATGGACATCAGGAAAAAGCACTGAACTCTACTTATTTTATTTCGTGATTCTTTCTGCTTTATGATGATACGAGTTCTTGAAAGAGAAAGCCTGATTTTGTTCCCTTTTGTGTAAATATGTACATTCACCACTATGCGTATTTTTTCAATTTATTTAATAAAACTATCACTACTTCACTCAGTCAACTGGTGGTCGACCACATCTTCATCACGTCATTATCAGAACTACTGTCCTTTCCCATCTTAGACACCTAAAAAGGAGGGACCAATACTATTCACGTTGAAAAAATAAGTAGATGCAAATAGTAAGTAGTGCATCTAATACCACACATGTAATAATAGCAAAGCCATAATTAAAACCCAGAACACTTGATTCCAAATCTCCCAAATCTCTTGTGGAAAGGACTCTACCATAAAAATGAAGAACATGACTGTAGATCTCTTTCTGTTTTTTGCCTGTCAAACATCCGTTTCACTTCCTTTGGTAACAGCTCCTCAGTTTTTGATTTGGGAAGCTACCCATCTCTCCACTGGATGTATTCTTAGCAGGATTGCCACGCAAGATAAGCCCAAGATTCTCTCTACCTTTATGCAAAGGGTATAGGCATGACCCGAGCCAGGCTAATCATTCACTCTTTCACTAGAACCAAGTTTTTCATTCAAACAATACAAGATCTAGAGCAAAAACTCTCAGAGGGTCCTTAAGCAAGCACCCAAGAATCTCTAATTCTTGGATTTCTAAAGATGTGTTCTGAAATTCCCGAATCCTGCTTCTCTACCTGTTTTCACAGACTTTTCTTTCCAAGCTTCTATCTTTCCAATAAATGTGATTTGCAATAATGCTATCCAGAATCAGTATCTGTTTCTTACTACTAATAAACTATCACTGAAAAATAAATGGGCATTTACCTCAAACATAGCCATACTTGAATGTGCTCTCTTATTTACTGATATAACACCTAGCTTCTTCCACTCCTGACGACGCCAGCTTTTCCCTTGTCCATTCTCTCTTCATGCACCTCAATTTGGATTGGCTTCAGCCACAGGTCTGGAGCTGGGTGACGCTAGCTATAAACTCCCCTCAATATAAATTACAGCTTCAGCAAACGGCATGCGGCATAAGTTGGTAACATTAGAGCTAATCACAGGTATTTTACCAAAACAAATTGGAAAGGATTAGCTTTCTGGTCAAACGGAGAGAGGAGAAGAATAGCTGAGTGAAGACTATTAATATTAAAGTAGATACAAGACAGTGGAAGAGACTTCATTCTGACAAAGTGTTTAAGCTCAAGAATCCAACTATCCCTGGACTTTTCAATCATCTAAGCCAAAATGTTGCCATCCTCCCTCCTTTTCTTGAGTTATATTTCTGACACTTGCAACCAAAACAGTCTTATTCAATATATTATGAGAGCCAGTGAAAACTCCTATCACAATTTAGTTCTGGTGCTAACCAACACGGGAGGGTAAATGCTGCCCTTTTGTGCTCTTTAAGAATAACTGTGACTTTAAAAATATAGCTTCCATTTGCTAATTTCTTACTATGTGTTTTTTTTACAGTGATAAAAATGTTATGTTTATCATTTCAACAATAACAACAGTACCATGTGAGGCAGGAAGCATTGTTATTTCTATTTTGTAGATGAAGAAGTTCAAGAAGAAAATCATTAAGTTATTTTTCCAAAGATACACTGAAAAAAGTGGGAATAGGGTACAATGCTAGTTCTCTGTGAACTCAATGTTTCTACCTTCTACAGGACAACATGGTGAACGAACTGAAAAAAAAAAAGATGTCAAGCGTGATAGGATATGCACTCTAGAGGCAATATTATTATCTGCTGGAATTCTAATAAGAGCACGTCACATAGAGATGCCAAATTATTCTAGAATAAATGGATAGCCCCTTATTATCCAAATGCCTGAATTATGAACCTTTTATAATTTCCCATTGATTCAAATAAATGATGAAATTACAAATGGCCAAAGGTAATCCAAAAAGAAATTACATCTAATGCAGAAAATGATTACTATATGGCATTAAAGTACGACTTCTATGGTTTAATGAGCTGAATATTTCAAGAGAGGCACCTTAACTAATATTGAAATAATTTGAATAAAAATTTTAAGCAGAAATTCCAGCTGAAATCTATTTTCTTCTAATCTCTAGATAATTCTTTAACTTCCAGCAAGTCTTAGCTAAATCAGAATGCCCTTGAGAATGCCCTTTTGAAGATGCTTAATGTTAAGTGAAGTTTATTTATGGGAACAAATTAGAGCAATGCCACTCTTAGGCTTTGTATGGTTTGATCCTGAAACACATGTTTGTGATGAAATAATAAAAATCCTTAAAATAGAGTTTTATTATCATGCAAATTCCCCAGGAGCAGACAACAGAGTGTAACACAGCATGAGAACTTTCATAATAACTAAGGAGATAAATGGGGCAAGCACCTAATGAGGAATGGGGAAGGAAGTTTGTTTTACACAATTTCACACAGGAAATTCAGACTTTTCTGATTACGTTCTATGGTGGACACACCTAAGGTAACCTATTGCGTCCCACCATAGTATAATCCCTTCCCTGGGAGTGCAGATAGATTGTGTGACTTGCTTCCTAACTACCATGTTTCCCCCAAAAATAAGACCTACCCATAAAATAAGCCCTAGCAGGATTTCTAAGCATTTGCACAATAGAAGCCCTACCCTGAAAATAAGGCCTAGTGATGGGCGTGGCTACGCAGCGCATCTGAACGACCTGTTCTAAACAAGCAGTTTCTGGATGTAGTTTCTCTAGGATGGTCAAGGGTGACTGCCAACTGATATTTGAGCTGCTCCCTCAGCCAACAGATAAAAGCACCAGGAAATAGCCCATCAATTGCCATTCTGTACACTGGAAACAGAGACCAAGGAGAAGAGAAAATTAGATGGGAGAGCAGCTTCACCAATATAAAGAAGAAACTGTGAACAGATCAAGTTCCTTCATGTAGCAGCCTGGCTATAGGTTCCTCCTCATCATCTTCCACCTGGAAAATCCCTGGGCTGGCCATGCCTATTTCTGCCATCCAGCTTTGATTTGATTTTCCAAGAGTATCTTTGTGATGATGATATAGACATAAGAGGTTCTCATTAGCTGCTGTGTAGACAAGATCAGGCCAAGAGTAGACTTCTCCATGTACTGATGAGTGAACAAAAAATACTCACAGTAAAACATGAACATTTTCTATATAAAAGGAGAAAGGAAGTTGGGCACGGTGGCTCACAACTGTAATCCCAGCACTCTGGGAGGCCAAGGTGGGAGAATTGCTTGAGATCAGGAGTTTGAGACCAGCAAGGGTGAGACTCTGTCTCTACTAAAAATAGAAGAAATTAGCCGGGCATGGTGGCGCATGCCTGTAGTCCCAGCTACTCGGGAGGCTGAGGCAGGAGGATCACTTGAGCCCAGGAGTTAGAGGTTACTGTGAGCTAGGGTGACGCCACAGCACTCTAGCCCAGGCAACAGAGTGAGACTCTTGTCTCAAAAAAAAAAAAAGAAAAGAAAATTTCATTCATAAAGACATTTGTCCAGCCTTTAAGACTTCTAAGACATTATTATGCATACTCACTTTTTAAATACCCATTAGCAACTCTCTCAGGGTAGAAAAGAAATTTACTTTTAATACCACTTTGAACACGTGAGGAAACAGAGGCAGAAGATAAGCTATGGGATCTGCCCAGAGTCACAAAGTAAGTGCCAGAATTAGAACAGAAACTTAACTTTTAACTCCACAATCTCTATTCTTCCCAGCATATTAAGCCATTTGGAATGATCGGAAGTGCTAGGTCTTGCCCTGGATTTTCTAAATCAGAGTCTCAGGGGATAATTTTTAGGGAAGTATCTATTTTTAGCAAATTCCCCATATAATGTTTGTATGCAACTAAGTATGTTACCACCTTCTCATACCTTTCACCCATTTTTGTGGGGGGTCACTTTGTAAAATACATAACATATATAATTTCATGAAACATAGAAAGTATATTTTCTCCCTTTGAAAGAGGTTTAAATAGGGACATGCTATTATTTGCAAATGAGGTTCTTAGGACTTTCTGAACACTAATCTCAGAAAAATCCTGGAGTGCATGAAGAATCCAATGTTACAAACTCTGCAACCTTCTTAGGAAATATCTGCAGGTGTTTGAATAACTATAGGAAGAAAACAAGAACAAAAAATCAAAGCCAAGATTATTTCTTCCAGTGATGAGCGAATCATATTCTTTTCTTCTGTATGTATTTTTCAAACCTGCCGGCATTTCCTCTCCGTTATAGTCTGCCTCAGGAAGATTCATGAGATCTCTGAGATCTGGCTAGAGATGAAACAAATATTTGTTCAGCAATTAAATATTTAGAGGTCTGATGGTTGAAGCTCAAGTACTTGTCTGTGTGTATAGAAGAGTTTGTTACTTTTTTCATTCAACAAACATTTATACACCAGGCATGAAGCAAGATATGAGAAATACAAAGGAAAACAAAACGTAGCTCCCTCCTCCAGAAATCCACACTATAGTGAGAAAGATGTTAAGGAAACCAACAGGATGAACTCTAAGAAACTTCGTTTTCTTTCTTTCTGAATCCAGAATACTTAGAACATTACCTGGGAGAGATGAGCTTTGTGGTAAACATCCCAAATTAACATCAAATGAAGTTTTTCAGGTGAATGCATGTTCTTCCAATAATTCATTCATTCATTCTTTCTTTCTTTCTTTCTCTTTCTTTTCTTTCTTTCTTTCTTTCTTTCTTTCTTTCTTTCTCTTTCTTTCTTTTCTTTCTTTCTTTCCCTCCCTCCCTCTCTCTCTCTCTTTCTCTCTTTTCTTTTCTTTTCTTTTCTTTTTAAATAAGGGAATTAAGACAGCATCCACTAATGAGAGACTCAGCAAGAAATCGAATATAAGGCCCTTTGCCCCTCTTTCCTGGGAAATTCTTGTCATGCATCTATCTTCATCTGAAGTGGCAGATGCTTCAGTGAGCTGCACAGATGCCTCCCAGCACCAAGGCCCTCATTCCCCAGCCACTGGGAGTGCTGGTAGCTGGTGATTCTTCTAGAATCGCCCTTGTCCAAGGTCATGAACCCTCTCCGGGGACAGCCCACATCCAGTGAGTGACTTGTCCCTGTGTCCCCAGGCAGAGCAACACTGAATTCTGGATCACCCAACCCGCAATCCGCTGTGGGACCACGTGAGTGAGGTCTTCGTTGGGACTCCAGAGAAGCCCATCCTCTTCCTCGCCTTCCTGTCCTCTCTGTCCACTCACAGGCGACTCCAGGGTTCTCCCCAGTAAGCCTCCTGCACATACACCCGCGTCTCGTAGTCTGTTTCCCAGAGAACTCAACTCCAGACACCGTATATTAAGATCTGTGCTGTATTTGCATAACTATGATCAAGCCAATCAACATCCCTGGGCTGCATTCTTACACTATCAGTAACATTAAGAGATTCAAGTGGGTGATCTCCAAGGGCCTTCCTACCTCTGAAGCTGTGTGCCTCTGCTACTTAGTAATCTTATTACAAGATAAATGAGTTGTAAATGCCTTAGACGTTCGAAAGAAAGAAAACCGTGATCATTATCCATCTTGAAGGGGAGGATGATACTGTTCGAATCCAATTTTCATATCAAGATGATACAACAATACCTTTTTGTCTTTGTCTTCTAGAAGAGGATTGTCTGAGAATTTTGTTTCTGACGGGGTGAGTTGGTATCTAGAAAGTAGAGTCTTCACTGCCTTGAGAAGGGATGGAAAGAACTAGCTAGTAACTATTTTACTTGGAGCACAATGAGAGCGTGGGGAAGGAAACATATAAAAATGGAACAGAATCTGGGCAGTAAAAGTCTGAAAGGTCTCTCTAAATACTTGTGAGTTTTGATCTGAGTTTTATAAGACCAAAGCAACATGCGGCAATAGTTGTAGCTACTATAATGCTACTAATAACCCCTTCACCCCCAATCACTATTCCCTGGGGCTTGCCAGGAGTGCACACACACTCTTGAGGAATAGAAACTCAGCACGTGGCATCTCCTCAGTGCCAGGTTCATAATGAGTATGTGATAAAATACTGGTTGAATGTTGTCAAGTATTGCTTATCATTGAATTTCTTGTTTTTAGTACAGCATCAGGCACAAAATAAGCACTCCAACAAACGGTGATTGGTTAGCGGATGAATGGGTGAATGAATCAAAACTTAAATAATACTTTAAATTGGTCTTTGTCTCGCTCCCACTCAGTTTTAGCCGGGTACACCTTCCTTCTCTTTTCGCTGGAAACTACCATTCTCAGACACAGCCTCCTCCTTCATCCCTTCCTGTGCTCTCGAGAGATCAGGTTTTCTAGTTACGGATTCTCCAGTATTCTGGACATTTCCTTCTCAGTACTCATTGCAGTTTGCCATGATATATGTTTGTGATGATTTCACTAATGTCTATCTTCAAAGTTCCATACAGGCTGGACTCTTTCTATTTTTTGTGTGTGTTTATTGTTCATTATTGTTGTTGGAAATTAGTACAATGCCTGAAACATAGCTGGTGCTTAATAAATATTTATTGGATAGATGAGTGGATGAATGGATACTGAATGAATGGAGAGAGACAGGAGAGAGAGAGAGACACAGGAGGGAGAGAGAGAGACAGGAGCGAGAGAGAGAGACAGGAGAGATAGAGAGAGACAGGAGGGGAGGGAGAGAGGGAGAGAGGGAGAGAGAGAGAGAGAGAGAATATCAAAGAAACCAGGCAGATATTTCAGTTTCCCTACCATTCAGTGGAAATAAAAAAAACTAGGATTGGATCTAAATCTCAGTGACAAATGAAAAAGAAAAAAGGGTGGGAGAGAGGAGAGGAAAAGACTAAAGGGAATGACAGAAACTAACAAGAAGTTTGCAAAACCGTGTCTCATTTAGAAGGGAGATGAATTCCATCTTTGACATACGAGCCTGATACTTCAACTGGAAATTGCGTAGAATGCAGGTCTTGCTGAAGTCACGACTAGGGAGGTGGCTGGGTGGAAGTGTGTAGGCCTGTACTTGAACACCCTGTTTAAAGAAAGAGCCAGGCCTGAGGGATTTGCATTGGTTAATTGGGAGAGGAGAGGTGCCGGCCAAAAGCAGTCCTGGAGCTAGGGGGACTGAGGAACACGGAGTCAGGGAAAGTCAAGCTCAGAAAAGTTTTAATGAAGGTGGCTACGGTTAGTGCTGTCAAATGCCACGAGGGGTCAGGAGAACACACTGGCTCCTTTATGCTCCTCGTTAATAATTTGTGCTATTAATCCAATGCAAAGTCTGAAGTGCAACACGAATTTCTGCTTGTTCTTGCTTTTTATTCCTTATTGACTCCACAATGAAGAATTTTTTCCTTCAGGGTGACTTCTTTGTTTTTTTTGGCTGGGAATACAGAAAGCTAATTTTGAATGCTGGGAACTTTGCTGGTGCTTTTTAATAGGTTTATATAAAATTCAATCCCCAAAATAGATGTTATCTGCTCGTGCTCAACAGGTAGTGGATTTACTTTATTCTACCTGGTAAGAACCAGACCAAGGATTTACCAGTTAGTGTTTCAGGCTATAACAGTCCCACTCAGGAACCCTAGATGGGCCATCAAGTAATCCAATTTTTCTTATTGTCTGGTTCTCTTCCCACCTGCATCAGAATCCCAGAGGGTGCTATTAAAAGTACCCATTTGTGGGTCTTTTCTATAACGAAGCTGATTAGGAAGGCCAGAAGGAGTTTCCACAAACTTAGCAAGCAGCTTGGGCGTTCTGGATGCATGCTTAGTAGGCAAAACTCTACTGGAGTTTAGACAGAATTCAGCTTTTTGCATTTGACATTTAGAAGACTTGGTTTAACCATATATATATTTTAATCAAAGGTAAGGTATTTTAGTCAAAGATGAAGAAGAAAAATCTACTTTTAAAATGTATGCTAAATATCATCCTTGAAGAGGTCTGAACACTTCAGTAATAAATAGAACAATAAATACCTAGCTGGTTGGTTATTTATTTATTTATGGGGTTGCGGTTTCACTTAGGGATAAAACTGATGGATAATATTACTTTCCATGATTTAGCACCGTGATGGCTAGGGACTTCTTCATGTAATAAGTGATTTCCATTTCTAATATTGGGTAGTCCCCATTTTATGAATTATTCATCATGCTAGACTTCCACCAGAGTAACATCCATTTAAAATGTACAAGGCACAAAACATAGTATTGTAATTCCTCAAAAACCCAACACACACTATGTGCATAATTGTCCCTATTGCCATACCATTTTCTTTCACATCACATGCTCAGAACCTGCAGGAGAGAACAGGGCGGTCACAGAAGGCTTTCATGGGGAGCCTTACCCTCAGTTTCAGCTTCAATGCTGAGATATTCAGATATCCCTTTTATGCAACATTTCTTGAATATTTCCTGCATTTTTGAAGAGTGCAAACTCTTAAATTAGAAGGAAACTTTCATTCTAATCCCATCTGTGGTGCTTCTGGCATTTCTGTTCTTGACTTGATTCTTAAACACACATTCCTTCGGTAACACCTGGTCCTACACTTCCATATCCCTATTATCCCTTGAGTTTATCAAGCTCTTCTCTTCTCTTCTCTTTTCTTTTCTTTTCTTTTCTTTTCTTTCTTTCTTCTTTATCTTTCTTTCCTTCTTTTTCTTTCTTTCCTTCTTTCTTTCTTTCCTTCTTTCCTCCCTTTTCTTCATTTCTGTTCCTTTCTTCCTTTCTTTCTTTTCTTCATTTCTGTTCCTTCCTTCCTTTCTTTTTCTTTTCTTCCTTTTTCTTCCTTTCCCTCCCTCTCTATCCTCCTCTCTCTCTCTCTCTCTCTCTCTCTCTCTTTCTTTCATTCATTAAGTCTCTACTTTAAGGATAACAAATCTTCCAAAGATACCCCAAGCCTCATCAGTACACTGAACGGAACACTAAGGTTTTGTACAAAGATGGTAGGAAAGCTTCTTGGGTACCATTCTAATGGCTGTGGAGCCACGGTAACTAATAGATGGGAAGAGAGTAAACCCTCCATTTGTTTCAGCTGATGAGACTTTTGCCAGCTCGGTGCATCAAACACTGTCTTTCAGGTTCCTTAGCTAACATTCCTTGACTCAGCATTCAAGCCATTACCTATCCCCTTGAGGAATGTGGCAATAGCTGAATGAAAAGAGATATTTTATGGGACTGGACTGTGAGCAGCTGATGCAGATGAGGCTCCTGTATAAACTGAACCAAAACATTTCATCATCTTGCCTAAAGTATCCTCTCTGCAAGAACGATAATGAGTTAATATATGCTGCGGAGTATTAATGGTAATGAGTTAATACACGCGACATGAGTTAATACACCATGTCGTTTAACAGTTCTACTGTCTGGGCCCTTTCATTTTGTGCCTTCATTCACCTCTCCCCTTGGACCTGAGAGGTGAGATGCACATCTCTCCTGCCAAGCTCAAACCATTGCTCCTCAATCCTTATGTAAAAAAAGAAAATCAAAACTATCCTTCAATGCTCACATAACCAGCTGTATCTTTCTCTATGTCTACCCAACTCACCTCTCACTCCTTCCTTTGGCTCTTGAGCTAATCTCCTGGTCGGCTCTGCATGCATCAAACACCTTGCAACTGGTTCATACTCCTCTGTAAGCCTCAGTCCTGCCTGACTTCCACATGCCTTTGAGTTACCTCAACCACAGACAGCTTCTTAGTTCCATGCATTTTTCCTGTATATTCCACATTGTCTATACCCGCTGCAGTGCTGTCTCTACCTGGCTCTTGGTGTTTTCAGAATTGCACCATCTTTTAAAAGCTTTTAATCAAGCTCCCGATCTTGGCAATGACCTCCACTGCTCAGAGCACACCATCTTTGGATGTTTAACCTCTGTACTTTCTCTCTGGGTCTCCACCTCTCATGTTCTTATTCCTTAATCTACCCAGCTTAGATCCTTCACTTGATTCGCTGATTCATTCAAATATTTCTTAACTTCCTAGTATTTTCCAGGCATTAGTCATCTTTGGGAATATAGCACTAAATAACAGATAGTCCCTGACTTATGATGGTTCAACTTAGGATTTGTTAAATTTACGACAGTGTGAAAGTGACACACATTCAGTAAAAACTATACTTTGGGTACCCATACAACCATTCTGGTTTTCACCTGTAGTACAGTATTACATGAGATATTCAACACTTTATTATAATAAAGTAGGCTTTGTGTTAGAGAATTGTGCCCAAGTGTAGGGTAATGCTTGGGTTCTGAGCATGTTTAAGGTAGGCTAAGTGAAGCTACAACGTTCAGTGGGTTAGGTGCATTAAACACACTTCCGATTTAGGATGTTTTCAACTCACTCTGTGTTTATCACGATATAACCCCATCATAAGTTGAGGAGCATCCACATAGACAAGATTTCTGAAATTGCGGAAGGTACGTGCAGCCATGCTCTTGCCGAACCCTCAAATCACTTCATCTCATATCTATCACACCTTCCTGGAAATATCCTATCCAGGGTCATGTTAAATGTTCACCACCTTTGCTCTAACATGCAGATTACAGAGTGCCTCTAGAAAACACAAATAGCTGAGAAGTATGGAGTGATGCCATGATTTGGTTAAATAAAATAATTTGTTTTATGGGGCTATAATCAAATGTATCTCAGTTATCATCCTTGATGTTCTGAACCCTCACAGGAAACAACACAGCTCCGAGATAAAAAAAATAAAAATAAAAAGATGACGCTAGTATTGATTACAGCTGGTGCTACATACATTGCCCTCTGAGCAAGCCTCTCTCCATCTCATTCTCTTCTGTGCCTCCACCACCTGCACAGCCCCTGATCCACAGAAGGTGCTCCATGTGGATTTCTTAAACAAATCTGTATTTCGCAGATGAGAAAACCAAGCCCGAGAGAAGTTATGTAACTTGACCAAGGTCACACAATAGCAAGTAGAACAACAGCAATAGCAACCTGAGAACTCTAGCTGCAGACCACCCAGCCTCCAGCCCATGGCATTGAACTCTAATTCTTTGTGTCTCCTAATTGCCGGCCGCCAACTAAGGAAGACTCTGAGCCCGGTGAAGGTCAGGGCCATGTCTATGTTGCAC
>VBSM01000316.1:1768094-1785877 GCA_008086735.1 Cheirogaleus medius
TAAATATGCTATTGTCAAAAGCACTAGTGCCTTTTTCTAAACGTCTTCTCAGTTTATCTTTCCACATTCGATTTTAAGGCAGCTGTACTAAATATAGCAGGCCAAGTCTATCTAAATGACCTATTTAATAACATTCCTCCTTTGTGCCTCAGACATTTCTTTTTAAAAAAGGAACAAATTTGAGTAAATATATTCCATTTTCGTGGCTCTAATCACAGAGGCATCTGAAAAGATAAAATGTGCCATTTTCATTTTGTTTTTGAACAGATGTAGCAAAATCAGTAGGGTTTCGAATGAAAGTAACAAATTCTGAAATCTGTGCTATTAGTGTCTTAAAAATATTAAATGTCTGCTACATGTCTACTGTTTCCTACTCCAGAGTTTAACACCCTACACATTTAGTGTGCAAAGCTGAAGCCAAAGAGAGGGAATCCTCCACTTGACGTGGAAGCCTTGGTTTATGGAGACACTGGTATAATGTATTTGCTTCTAGAGCTTACTCCTCTTCCCCTTGGACCCGAGAGAGGAGATGCGCATGTGAGGGTGCGCACTGGGTGTCGGGACGTTGCATCACTTGACTCGGGTTCTGTTGAGGCTGAGGCAGTGTATGTGGAGGGGATAGAACGATGGGAAAGACAGAAAAATGAGCCTGAAGGTGGAAAGGAATGTAAGTCACAAAGAGAGGAGATGGAATTAAATGAGATAATTCTATTCAGTTGTATGTAAGAACCCCCTGATGCACGAGCCCTGCCCTAGCCCAGGTAACTCAGAATCTCCAGGAGTGGGACGTAGGCAGCAGTGTATTTTCAAACTCCTCAGGTGCTCACAACATTCAGTCAAGGTCAAGAACCACCGTTCCTATGTCTCTCATGCAGACGGCTGTTAGGAAGTGGGGGTCGCAGCAGCTCACTGGGGAAGTTATAAATGCGTTCCTTGAACTCTTGCTTCCTAGCAAACATTGTTTCCCTTCTATAGTCTGCTATTTCTCTTTTAGGTTACATTTAATTTCTCATGCCAGCTTTCTTCATCATTGTTACTTATGGCCACCCAAAAGGTTCATATGCAAATCACCTTTAGCCAAAGCTCTGACTTCGTTTTACATACACCTCTTGTATGTATGTTCAACCAGAAGCCTTCTCCTGCACTCCCTCCACTTGAGCATCCTCCAACACCTGGAGGTCCTAATTCTATCATGCAGTCAGCTGCTTGGAGGCGAGCATCCACTAGAGCCCATCAAATGACAAGGGGAGGCTGAAGTGGCTTTCCATTTCTTTTATATCACCTTGTTCTTGAAACCAATTACAGCCACACTATCACGAGCTGGGTCCTGAATGCCACCAACACCTCTGAATTTTCTCAGATGCCGCCTCTCCTTTTGCATTTCTTGCAAAGTTTAGCAGATATAAAGATAGACTCTCCAGTCTTGCACCTTAGAAACAACAGGGTTATATTTTAACCTGGTCCAAGATGATTCAATGTAGCCATTGTGAACACTGTCAAATGTCATAGGAAATAAAGGAGGTTGGTTGTGGGAGGTCAGAGACTTTGCCTTATTAAATTTCACATTTATTAAACATATAATAATACTTGGTTTCCTTTCCAGCAAACTTTTCAACCATCAGCATCTAAGAAAAGGCACATTGGGCATAATTTAGTTGTGTCATAAACTGGTTTGCTTAATTTGATTATCAATTATTAATGTATTAGTAACAGATAAATAAACTCCATAGATTATCCCTCAGCTTCATTTTAGCTAATAATGATAGTTGCTTCTTCTCCTGCTGAACATTTAATAGAAGCTGCTAACAAGTTGCGAAATTAGCAGATTTAAGTTTCATTACTTTTTGATTTCCCTATCCGCCTTCTAATGAAAGATCTAATAAGCAAGGAAGTGGCCGGGAGGAAGCAGTGAAAAAGAGAGAGAGAAAGTGGAAGCAGAGACACTAAGAAACATAGAACCAAGTGCTTCTCCATCCCTCCTCCCCACGTCATAAGAATAATGACTATGTCAGAGACTATTCTCCATGCTATAAGACTTTCATGTATATTTCAGGTAGAACCTGGGTACTGACACTATGTCATGAACAGAGAGAATCATGTCTGATACGCTGAGAAGACTCTGAGAGAAATTTTAAGAATGACTTAAAGACACATATAGCACAATTCTATTAATTCCTATGTTAGCCTGAGTGTTTAAATAAACATAAACTCAGTCCTTCAAATGAGTCTTCCCTCAAGGTGGTTAAAATTAGCATGTTATCAATATACATCCCTCTTTTAAAATCTTCTTTATGGCCAGTTCATTGGCCACATGTGAAAATCACTTTTATTCCTCTGTACTGATGTCTGGGCCTTGCCGTCCCTGTTCACCAACAGTGAGTCACCATGCTCACGTAATTAACCAGACACCATGCTGAACGGCTCTGTCGCATTTTCAAACGTTGAATCCATCCTCAAATAAAGATTTGCCGTCTCGGGGAGCTATTAAAGTCAGTGATTCTCAATATTGGAAAGCAATATCAAAAGGAAGCATGATGTAAGAGTATTAAATAAAAATTGCACAGCTAATAAGCACACTTTATGTATAGTTCTAGAATTACATGCTTCCAAACTAAGGCCAGCCCTAGAAGGCAGGCTTTCTGTTCCCTGGTGCCAACCAGAAGTTTACATAACTCGGTTCACTGAGCTTTGGAGTTGAAATAAGCAATTTTATGGCCCAACCTAAAGATGTTTCCCAGGTTCTTAATTCACAGTTACAAGATGCACAACACAATGTGATACTAAATCTAATGCACCATCCATAACCCAAGGGCCTTGAGATCTTCCTCCTTTTGGAGTTATCATCTTCAATAAATTTCTGAAAACCACGACCAATCCACCCAGTTCATATGAACAGCGATGTTAACTTCTAAAGAGAGCATTTGGTGCTTGGGAATAGCTATCTTACCTCTGACATAACAAAAGGAGACTGACATTGTTGGGAGCCTAAAGCCCTAGTGTTCATATTCTCACGCATCCATCTAAATGTACAGAATGAACCCTTCCATACTGGTAGCCTCCTTCTGTACTTATTTTTAAAGATAAGACTTAGATAAATCACCCATAAGCCAAGATAGCTATTGAATTATTTACTTACACTGAGCCAAGCCTTTTGAGTTTTTACTGAAATTATTTATTTACAAATGAAAAACAGCTCAGAAATCCCCAACACATTGACCTAGAACATAAATTTCACATCTTTTTCCTCTTACAAAGCTATTTTTAATATGAGTAATCATTAATGCATGGAGAAAATAAAAAAAGAAAACCATTGCCCTATGATTAATGAAGCACTGAGTTCAGTATCTTTCCACTTCTGTTAAAAAGCAATGGTCTGTCTTGCAGTCCTGATGGGGAGGTCAGAATGGGGCAGCTGGCCAAGGGGAGAGCACTTCGCCAAGGCCGCCTTCTCATCTCTGCAGCGGCTACTGGCCCACTCGGCATCCGTCTCCTCTGTTTCCATTACGCATCCACACTTCCTGGCAAGCCGGCCTGCGTGCTTCAGGGAGAGCCAGCCTAATCTACAGACCTGACCGGGCTAAGGGGATCCTTTTCCCTTTGCCCACAACGGGCTCAGAAATGCAGGACTAAGTGAATGGGATTTTATGAAATTGTCTTGATCAAAGGGAATGGTCAAATCATTGCCAGGTAACACAATATTAACTGATAAAACTTAGTGGACCTTTGTCCTAGGCAAGAAAAAGAGATTTTTCTTGCTCCTAAGAGAGAACCATTGGAAGAGATAATCTCTCCTCCTCTAAACTTTGAATACTGACACGATGCCTAGATTTGCCACGATCATTGTCCTTCTGTCTAAAGATCAAGTTGCCACATAGTGAAATGATGTTCCAAGCGGACAAGGCCTGAATTCTGGTCCAACCAGGCCTGACTCCTGTTCACACCTGAACTTTTTCCTTTAAAGGAAGCACTACTTTTCCTATGTTGCTTAAGTGAGTTTGAATTTTTCTTTCTATTATTCATAACCCAGAGTGCTTTGAAATATTCTCTAGTCACAAATATTACGTCTCAGCTTCCCCTAGACATTACAAAGCCTATCCCTTCATCACTGACTCATTCTGTACTCTTAACACAGAGTAATTTCATCTTTTCTAGCAAGTCTTTCCTACTTGACCTGGAATGAATCTAATATCCAATATCTAAATTTCTAGTAAAAAGAATATGAACACACAAGAGTATTTATTTCAAATCTGAGAACAAAATGTTTTGCTTAGCATATGATGTCTAATACTTTCAGAAAGTTTGTAATTTTATTTAAAAAGTATAGACTAAAAAAATAACACCACATTTTGAAAGAAGACTTCATTAAGAATCAGTTTTTAAAATGCCAGTGGGTTCCTTACTTGTCGCTCAAAGTCCGGATTGTGAAAGTAGAGGTTAATGTAGACACTCGAATTTCCATAAAGGTAAAAAGACAGTTTTCTAAACCCCTTCCCTGGAAATTTTGACTCAGAAGTTCTAGGATGTGTTTAAGATAGGCGATTACGTCTTCAAGAAAGCTAAAAATAAGGAATGATACTTTAAACATCAGCAAAAGAAACTTTGCTTGTGTGCTACCGTTTTAAATTATTTTGTGTTTTGACTCTGGGAGTAGGAAATTGAGGAGTGGCAGTAACAAGTCTGCTCAGAACTTTACCTAAATGCATTATTCGTAAGAGAAGACAACAGATGACAAGGAAAATGCTTACCTTCTATTAATACATATATTATAGAGAACAAGGAAATCTTGAAAATTATCTTTGATTTGAGACAAGATGACTACAGACTTTTTTAGCTAGCCAAAAACACTGCTGGAGAACTGCTGGTGCTACCAGGAGCTCCAGACCCTAATAGCAGGATAAAAAGAATATACTAAAGTTCTAATAAGGTTAAAACAAACAAACAAACAAAAACCCTGGTAATGTAATTAATTACATTAATTATTATTAACTACATTAAATACTAGACAAGCAGTAAAAACTGTCAACCATGGCCACATCCTGTCAAGGCAATATATTAAATCTTGTTCTAGAACTTTCTCTTTACTGATCATATAGAAAGGGCATTCCATCTGAACTACTGCTTTAACTAAAGAAAAAGAAAAGTTTAAGGCATATTTAAATACAGATGCACACATCCTATCTCTGAGAAATCAATTATCCATCAGATAAGACAGGCTGAAAATTCTGGCCATATAAGCTAACTATATGATTTTCGTAAGTATCTTAAACTTAGTATGCCTTAATTTCCCCATCTGTGCACTGAGGATAATAGTACCAGCTTCTGAAGAGATTAACTAGTGTAGCATTGGCAAAGTAGTTACATAATGCTTACTAAACAGCAAAACTTCAAGAAAGTATAGCTATGGTCATTACTATTAATGTCTTGTGTCTAAATTGGCAGCAGTGTTCAACTTTCAGCTCCTACAGAGAACGTAATTACATGGACTCAGAAAGAACTGGGTGACCAACCCAAGAAGAAAACACCACTTTTTAAAACAGGACTTCTGGTTCCAGTATATAAGCCCATGATCACCTTTGAGAACCATAAAATCTCTTCCACTCTTTTCATGTGATTTGATATGTGAAAATAAGTTCAAGATGAGAATGAGAAGCAAATTAAACTAATTATAAAATTAAATGTAATTTTTCAAAACTTCTCATACTCTTCCTTCAAACTCTGGATATTCTAACATGTTCCCCCCAGGACAGAGTTTTTAAAGTGCTGTCCTGGACCACTAATACAAAAATCACTCCAGGTGAGACAA
Source organism: Cheirogaleus medius (assembly GCA_008086735.1). Lineage (NCBI taxonomy): Eukaryota > Metazoa > Chordata > Mammalia > Primates > Cheirogaleidae > Cheirogaleus > Cheirogaleus medius. Next base: position 1,773,898 of record VBSM01000316.1, read on the forward strand.
TTTATTAAAATGGAAATTACTGGGTTCCCAGCCCAGACTGAAGGAAGAAAGATGGTGGAGGTTGGAGAGAAGTCTGAGTGCCTGCAACTGTTGGAGTCACCTGGGATGAATTTTTATGTACATTTAGATGTGGGAAATAATAATCTCAGGCAGTGGTTCTTGGTGGTTCCTCAACTAGTAGCATCAGAATCACGTGGGAACATGTCAGAAATACAAGACCTGCAAAATCAAACTCTGAGGGTGATCCCAGCCGTCTGTGCCTTCCAGTTGATTCTAGGGCATCCTTAAAGTTTGAGAACTACGGCTTTAGAGACTTGCTGTGCAAGGTGTGATCCAAGGAGCAATGCTTTGCACTACCGGAGCTTGTTAGAAATCAGAAACTTGGGCTTCACTCCAGTCCCCACTGAATTTGATTCTATACTTTGACAAGATGCCCAGATTATTTGCATGCACATTAAAATCTGAGAAAAACTGGGCTATAGCAGTGTTTTAAACTTCCATGAAAGTAAAAGTAAAAATGTAATTTCCCCAACTCCTTCCCTGGATACTCTGATTTGGAAGATTGCCATGGTTTAGATGTGGTTTCTCCCCACCAAAACTCATGTCGAAATCTGATCCCCAATATGGTGGTGATGAGAGACGGGGCAGGTGTTAGAGTTATGGTGGCAAATCCCTCATGAATATATTAATGCCCTCCCATGAGGGTGAGTGAGTTCTCACTTTCATGAGAGTAGCTGTTAAAAAGAGTCTGGCTTCCTCAGTTTCTCTTTCTTGCTTCCCTTCTTGCCATGTGATCTCTTTGCACACGCCCATTCACTTTTCTGCTTCTCCACCACTTTTGGACCCAGCATGTGGCCCTCACCAGAAACAGGCCAGATGCACCACAATGCCCTTGAACTTTCCAGCCTGCAGAATTGTGAGCTAAATAAATCTCTTTTCTTTTTTACGAATTCCCCAGCTTCAGGTATTCTGCTATAGCAACACAAATGGACTAAGACAGAAGGTCTGGGGTGATTTTAATATGACTCCCAGGTGACTAATATTATCAGGAAAGTTTAGGAAACATGGCTTTAGAGAAAAATTTCTGAGCACCACCTAAGTTATGAATCATTGCTCTATGTAAGTATTTCTTAATCTTGGCACCATTAACATTTGGGGCCAGAAATCCTTTATTGTTCTAGAAGACAGCTGCTGAAGTTATTGATTGCTGTATAACACACTACTCCAATGCTTAAAACAACAACCATCTGGGTTTGGGGAGGGTGGTCAGGGACTCAAGGGAGGGTTGGCTAAGTGGTCCTTCTGCATCATGTGGCAACATCTCATGAGACTCCCTTGGTTGCCTTCCATTAGCAGCTGAGCTGGAGGGCCCATGGTGACCTCACCCACATATCTGGTCATTCAGAGCTTTCTGTTCGCGTGATGTCTCTTGCATTCAACAGTCCAGCCCACACACACGGTAGACAGACTCCCAAGAGAGAATGCAGGAGCCTCCAGGCCTCGTAATGGCTAGACCTAGAGCGGCCAGTGTCATTTCTACCATGTTCTATGGATCAAAGCAAGTCAAGGACAGCCCAAATTCAAGGGGAGGGCAAACGGACACTGCCCACTTACAGGAGGGAAGGAATTAATAGTAGTTATCTTTGGAGAATACTTATAACAAGAAGCCTCACATACATAGTCCACCTTAGTAACAGAAATAGCCATGCACTGTTTATGCATCCCACTGGATATTTTTTAAAGATGCATTGCAGACATATTTTTTTTCTGGCTTTGCAATTTTGTTCCCTCCATTCCAACACCACCACCCTTTTGCGGAGTAAAATTTTTGAGTTACACATGACAACAAAAGTATACAGGTGAGATCCCTGACTTATGATGGTTCAACTTATTATTTTTGACTTTATAATGGTGCCAAAGTCACATGCATTTGATAAAAACCATACTTTGTGTACCCATACAACCACCAACTACTCTGTTTTTCACTTTCAGTATGGTATTCAATAAATTACATGAGATATTCAGCACTTTTATTATAAAATAGGCTTTGTGTTAGGTGAGTTTGCCCAACTGTGGGCTTATTTAAGTGTTCTGAATACATTTAAGGTAGGCTAGGCTAAGCTATGATTTTCAGTAGGTTAGGTTTATTAAATGGATTTTTTATTTTTTTAAAGAAAGCATTTGGCAATATTTATGGTAATATAATTTGATATAAAAATATTTAATTTCCTCTGGATAGTCAAACCTCTCAGACATCAAACCTGCGGCAGGCAGAAAGCAGCGTGAGGGACAAGGACGGAGAGAAGCTGCTACACAGCACCATTCTGAGGAGCCCAGGTGCACCCAGAACTCTCTTGGGCTTGTGCACCCCAGGAAACCTTCTGAGTATCTTTCAGACCGACCTCAAGTCCTGGGAGAAATACAGGCAAAACTGAGAGATGACAGAGGCCCAGATATGCTTGACAGAAAGGCTGGGTGTGGTTTTCAGGCCCAGTTAATTTTCCCAGATTGTAGCTTTAGCAAAGTCGCATTGTTAGTGTTTAAAAAAATAAAAAATTTCAAATATGTAAGTGCTATGTCATACCTGTCTTTGCCATGTAGTTCCTTTGGGAACCAAGAGGGCAGGAGTAGGTAGGGCTGCTTTCCTACCACCCACGCAGGGAAGGAACTGGCAGCCCTGCTCCGAGCTGGCCAGAAGGCCTAGCCTCACCTAGGATTGACTGGGCAGCCCTAGTCCAGGCACGAGGTGGCCTTTCACCATTGATGGCTGTGAGAGTATTTCCTCTTACTCTTGTTCTCCTGCCCAGATGGCCAAACTGGGGCCAGATGTTGCCCAAGAGACCAAAATGGAGGCAAACAGTTTCCAAATCTATGTAGATTGAGAGCAGAAGTCTGAGGGTTAGGGAAAGGGTTAAGAGGCCAGGATCTCTTTGGGGTGCCCAGAGCAGACTCTGATCCCAAGGACTTCCATGGAGAGAGGGAAGACTGAGTAGGTTCGAGTTTTGTGGCCAAAATAATAAATTAATGGGGAGCTTTCACAAAACAAACACCCCAGACCCACTGGTGATGAAGTGGGGCTGGGAAAACCAAACACCAAGCAGAAACCAGCTGACCAGCGTGAGGAGTCGCAGTCCAAGCTCATGGGCCCAGGAGCTCCAGGGCCAAGTAGAGACGCAAAGGCGTCTTGCTGGCTGTTGTGCAGGTTGCCACGAGCCACTCGGTGCAGCTGGTTTTTCAACTGGTGCAGGACGCCAGTCACAATCTCCTGTAGGGTCTGCAGCTTACAGTGCTCCTCAGACCAGCTGAAGACACAAGCCAGAAGCTCCTGGAAGCTGGCCGTGGAGATGGAGGCAGCAAAGGGCTGGGACAGAGAGCCCACGATAGCTTGAAACACGCTGAACTTGACCTGGGAGGAGACCTGGTCCTCCCCTTGTGGGGCTTATTGTGATGTGCCTGCACAATCTGCTCATAGTTCACCTTCATGATCTTTAGGGCCGTGACGTCCTTGTGTAGCATGGACACCTCCTCATCCTGCTTTTTCTTTTCCTTGTGCAAAAACTTGCTGATGGTGGGTGGGGACGATGGTCTAAAGGTCAGAATAGCCTTTCCTGATGGAGTCTCTCCTTTTCTGTTTGGCATGAGTGTGTGCTTGCCACCGCCAGTCCTAGTAGGACTCCTGGTGGTAATCACTGTCTTCGTCATCTGTATTGGGGACGGAAGAGGCACTACTGGTGGAACTGATGCTATTAGCTCTAAACACTATAGCCACGGATCCAGGCTGTTGTTGCTGTAGGCACACTCCACCTCGACCCAGGGGTCCTCGGGAGAGGTGCCCGGCTCCGTCGTCTTGGACCCACTGAACCAGAAACAACTGCATTTTTTAATATAGGGTATTTTAAACTTGCAATGGGTGTATCGAGACACCACTTCATTGCAAGTCAGCGGGCATCTGTACCTAACTCAACTGTAGAGCTAGATGAGCTTGCACATTCTGAATCAGGATATAGAAGGTTATCAGCACCCCAGAAGCCTCCCAGCCACTACTTCTTCCCAAAGGCAATCACACTGCATTCTGTCACCATAAATTAGATTTGCCCACTTTTCGATTTCCTATAGATGAAATAATAGAATGTTAGCCCTTTGTGTATGGCTTCTTTTGCTCAGCACCGTATCGTGCAGATAAATCTGGGCAGTTGTTTATAGAGCCAGACTCCTTTTACTTCCCCTTAACTGGTGTGCCTGTCTGCCCTCTCTTTTCTTACATTTTATCTTTTATTCCTGAACTCCATTAATCTTCATCAAAAGCAGATTCTACAGCTCCCCTGATTAAAACTCCTCATGAGCTCTAGGCTCTTTACTTCCAAGGCAAAATCTAGCTGTCTAGCCTCCGCAATCTGATACCAATCCATCTTCAAGTCTTAATATTACTCACCAACCTGAATGCCCCACGGGGTTGCACTTAATCTTTCTTTAGCTTCCACCGAATTTCCATTCAGCCTTACTAGGGACTTGGAATGGAGACATGGGCCTCCTCACAAGGCGCTGTTGGTTTTGGGTTTTGTTTTTTTGGGTTTTTTGGTTCACTGAGTTGGCTGGACTTTCAATTATGACTGTTTAAATACAGTAGTAACTATACACAGCACTAACTGGCCTATAAGATATTTCCTAACACCAGAAAGTTAAAGATGTTTCTGGATAAACTAGAAAAAAAACCTGTGCTAGAAAGTATTTTTTTTTCCCTAGATGTTACCTCAATGAGGAAAAGGAATTCTCAAAATATCAAACTTGACTGAGATCTCAAAAACACAAAATGATTAGAAAAAAGTAAGACAGAAAAAGTAGAAAAACAATTGAACAGACGTCTGTTTGGATAGAACCAAATGACTTTGAAGGATTAACAATCCTTCTGCACTAGGATTATGTGAGCCTAAAGAGAACTGCTTGAGTCTAACACAGATTTGGAGGTACCATATAGTAGAGAACTAAAGGCATCAGAGAGCACTAAAGGTCTAGAAAGGACTAACTATCATTAAGAAAATTGACTTTTTTAAAAATTTTGAACATGAAGGAATAGTGGAGATGAGAGATGTCTTCAAATATGGGAAAGAATGTTATTTGTATCTCTACTTAGTCTAGAACTGAGTCTAACCTGTGGATGTCCGACAGGAGTGATATAAGCAACATCAGTAGGCAATGAGATTCCCATCACCAAAGCTGAGAGTGAGATTCCTGAATTATGTTAAAGTTTTGTCTAACATAAGTGGTTTCCAGCTGTTGGTTGATTTAACCAGAAGCAACAGAGTCCCTGGGGCTCTTTTTAAAAAGCAAAATCCTCCAGTCCCACTTCCTAACCCACCGAATCACGTGATCACGGAGGCCAAGAACGTACACTTGCAAGTAAGTGCCTAACTGTTTACCTTTGATAAGAAAGAGTGTATGGAAGTGTTTCCAATTGCCCCTGATTAAAAGGAATGCTTTGGATTTCTAAGCTTAACATGAAAAAAAAATGTTTGATTATCTTAAGCTTCACTCATTTATCGGTTTATTTATTCAATATTGACGGGGTGACTACCATGCGTACTAAAAAGGAGTGAATGCAATGAGTCAGGTCCCTGAACTTATGGAGCATCCAAACTAAAAGGGAAAACAGACATTAAACTAATGAATGCAGAAAACGAATTTGTAATTGCAAATATGCTGAGCCATGTAATTGTGACAGGTGTCACGAGAGACACAGCGGGTTTGACCCGAAGATGCTAAGAAGGAGGATGGATTGAGATTGGAGGTCAGGAGCATCTCCACTAAGGAAATGCCCTCGCTGCTGAGACTGAAGGGTGAGAAGGAATTTTCCAAGCCTTGAGTGGGAGGAAGGGCATTCAGGGCAGAGGAAACAACATCTGTGAAAACCCCAAATCAGGGAGAAAAAATTTGTGCTTGGGAGGAACTGAAGGAAGCCCTGTGTGAGTGAAGCAGATGAGTGATCCAGGATGAAGTGGATAGTGAGGCAGAGCCAGCTCATGCCCAGTAGGATGGTTAGGTTTATGGGTCAACCTGGCCATGGTACCCAGATACAAGATATAATATTATGCTGGATTTTTTTTTTTTTTTTTTTTTTGAGACAGAGTCTCACTCTGTTGCCCGGGCTAGAGTGCTGTGGCATCAGCCTAGCTCACAGCAACTTCAAACTCCTGGGCTCCAGCGATCCTCCTGCCTCAGCCTCCGGAGTAGCTGGGACTACAGGCATGCACCACCATGCCCGGCTAATTTTTTTTCTATATATTTTTAGTTGGTCAATTAATTTCTTTCTCTTTTTAGTAGAGACGGGGTCTCGCTCTTGCTCAGGCTGGTCTTGAACTCCCCACCTTGAGCGATCCACCCTCCTCGGCCTCCCAGAGTGCTAGGATTACAGGTGTGAGCCACCCCGCCAGGTCTATGCTGGGTGTTTTCATGAGAGTGTTTCTGGATGAGATTAACATTTAAACAGGTGGACTTTGAGTAAAGCAGATTGCCTTCCATAATATGAGTGGGACTTATCTAAACAGTCAAAAGCCTGAAGCCTGAATAGCACAAAAGACTTCTCTCTAGGGCAAAAGGGAATTCTGCCAGAAGACACCCTTTGGACTTGAACACTACAACATTAGCCCCTCCCTGGACCTACAATTAATTGACTGGCGCACCCTACAGGTTTTGGATTTGTCAGTCTTCGTGATGCAAGACCTATTTCTTAAAATAAAGATCTCGTTTTCTAGATATCTGTCTGTCTCTATTTATCTATCTATCTATCTATCTATTTATCTACCTATCTATCTCTATATCTATACATCCTATTGGGTCTGTTCTCTGGAGAACCTTGACTCATACAACAGGCCTTAGAAAACTTCATGTTTTATTTGGCTCAAAGTTAAAATGGGAAGTCATTGAAGGTAAGTGCCTGTAACAAATATTGGTCATCACATATATAGTTCTTATACTTTTTAAAATCCTAATATCTCAGTATGATCTTCTGAAATTGACCACCAGATTCACAGTCTCCCCACCGCCTCTTTATCTCTCTCGTATTCTCTGCTGTGCATTTTATCTCTCTCCCTTTCCATCCATTATTTAACCAATTCCAATCTCAAAAGTTCTGCAGATCCCTGCTTTAAAGATTTTACTGGAGACGTCACTAAAATAAAACACCTTTGAAGCCAATTTAACTCCCTTGCTCCCAGCATACCAATTACATATAGTCCAAAATCCCGATTTTCTCTTATTAAAAAACTTGCACAAAGAAGATAGTTGAGTGACAAGAAATATTCACCCCAGATACCAAAGTTACGATAAAGATCCATTTCTTTTCCTTTCTAAAAATAAATCTGTGAAGATCTTTCTTTGAATTGGGGTGCCCGGTAGGGGGGTGGTCCTTGCAATTTTATTTTCATGGCTCCCATCTAAGAAAAGCCACCACACTACATCAAGTGAGACAGAGGCAGCCTCTCTGGCTCACTGAAGCATGGAGGAAAGTCAGACTGCTTCTCAAGGAATTCACATACCTCAGAGAGCAATTATAGCTCTCCGTTTTCTCCCTGTGCTATGCCTGCAAGCTTTTTATTTAAAAAATATCATGAATGATATATGGTTTTAATCACCATCAAATATATTCTGGTAACCTGCAATGCACAATGTACTAGGCCAGGTATTAGGGACTGAATGACTGATTGCATGAGTCATTCATTTATTTGACAAAACCATGCTGAATGAATGCCAAGCCCTGTTCTAGCCTCTTGAATATAGCAGTGAACAAGGGACCACAAAGCATGAATCCTTCCCTCTTCCATGGAATCCTCTTCTCTTCTGGAAGGGTGAGATAGACTATCATATGATAATTGAGCAAGATAATTTTATAAAACAATGTAATCATAAAAAGAATAAACATTTAGAACATGTTTTGTGCCAGAAACCATGCTAAGTATTTTACTCATATTAAACCATTTTACACTCATCACAACCTTATGAGACAGGTACTAGTATTACCTCTGTTTAAAGATTAGGACAAGCTGGGCGCGGTGGCTCACGCCTGTAATCCTAGCACTCTGGGAGGCCTAGGCGGGTGGATCACTCAAGGTCAGGAGTTGGAAACCAGCCAGAGCAAGAGCAAGACCCTGTCTCTACTAAAAATAGAAAGAAATTAATAGGCCAACTAAAAATATATAGAAAAAATTAGAAATTAGCCGGGCATGGTGGCGCATGCCTGTAGTCCCAGCTACTCGGGAGGCTGAGGCAGGAGGATTGCTTGAGCCCAGGAGTGTGAGGTTGCTGTGAGTTAGGCTGACGCCACGGCACTCTAGCCCAGGCAACAGAGTGAGACTCTGTCTTAAAGAAAAAAAAAAAAGATTAGGACACTGAGTGACCAAGAGGTTAGGTAACTTGGCTGAAACTAGGTAGAGCCAAGATTGCCTGAAAGCACCCTCTGTCCTGTGTCTATGCTCCTGACTGCCACGCAATGCTGGCCGCTGTGAGAGGAGGGCTCCCAGGTCCACGTCAGACTGGACAGTCAGAAAAGTCCTCTCGGAAGATCGACATTGGATCTGAGACATGACTGCTATGGAGGAGACAAGGGTTTTGAATGTTCCAGAATTCCGATGACTTAAACTGTAGGTAAGAATAAGATATCTAAAACAACAATAGCAACAGTAATAATAGCATCATCTAATGTTTTTGGAATGATTCCTTTATGCCAAACACTGCATTAAGCAAGCACGCTGAACACTTCACCTCATTCCTATGAGATAATTCCACAAATCCCCACTTCAACGAGAAGAAAAGAGGGGACTCGGAGATAACAGAGAGCTTGTCTTGGATCAGCAGAAGAGGACGAGGGACTCTGTGCATGGGTCTCTAGGAAAGTCTAGTGACTAAACATTTAGGGGAATGAACTGGAAACCACTGGAGAAGGAAAGGTGATTCAAACAAAGAGAAAATACATTTTATATGCAAATTTTTTTCTATTAATTAATGGAGATAAAATATTTGGCTAACAGATGTCTAAAACAAGGAGGACATCTCTTTTCGGAAAGGAATGAAGGAATCAAGAACTGACATTTGCTGTCTATTATGTATTAGGCACTGTGCTCAGTGCTTTCAAAGCCAGTGGATTATACTTTTAACCTTGAAGTGATCACGACATCTGCCAGCAGCTCTGGGCTGGGAGGGTGTGTCCACACTGATGGTTGTCACCTCCCTGATGCTGACCTCTGGCGCTACAAGGTGTCTTCTAGTCAGCGGTCTGGTCTCTGGTTGTCTATCTGTGTGCAAAAATTCCTATATGTTGTAGCTTGAGATTACATCTTAAAGTCCTTCTGAAAATATTGTTTTTTAATTTAATAAATTATACCAATATCTGTGCTTATGTGTATGTGAATGACAGAGAAAATGAGAGAGAGAGAGAATGAAAGATGCAGGAATTAACATGAATGGGTGTATCACAAAACAGCTTAGGCATCAAGGATGCTTTAAAGATGTGGTACCCATGCATTGATAGTTACCGTGCATTATCCCATTAATCCTGAGATTTCCTTTTGAATTTGCACAATAGAAATCAGGTCCTTGAAAGAAATACAGGGAGTTCTGCCAAATCCTTGGCCTTCCCAAGTCATGCAATGGTTGATAAGGTTGCATTTTTCATCATGAACTTTAAGCTAAACACAACTTAGCGTTCCGATTCCCCCTAAGTGCGTGGTAGAAGATGAAAACATTAATGAGAGAAAATAAGCAACTTAATGGATGTCTCGTATAAATTAATCTGCACAATCAGAAATCAATGACCTATTTCCTTTTGCTGTGATATTTCTCTAGTTCATGGACATTCATTCAGTTTTTCATCCATCCATGCACACGCTCATTTATCCTTTAAATAAACATTAACCGAGCACCTAGAATCTTATTCAAGGCATATGACCCTAACCAGGGGTACGGTTGTAGGAATCATGAGCTTATAAGGTTGTGGCTGAAGTCATGAGTATGGAAGAGATCCTCTGGAAAATAAAAAATAATTCAGGGAGAAGAAAGGAAGGCCAAAAGATAGCCCCATGGAGAACGCAGGCATTGAAGGATAAAGAGTGTGCGCTAGGGAAAGACACTTAAAAGAAATGGTCAGGAAATTAGGAGGAGAACACAAAAGGTATAACTTTTGAATAAGAAAGGAGAACCTGGCAAGATAAAGTCAGAAGACTGCACAGGTCCAGAGGATTGGTGCCCAAGAGGTCACTGGCAAAAGTTTCATCAGTGACAACTTCTTGCAGGGCTGGAGGTAAAAGCCACATCACCGTGGGCTGAAAAGGAAAGGACGGGCACTAACTAAAGAAATGTCACCCGAGCTTATCCACTTGGGGAATCTGGCTATGAAGAGAAACAGGAAGGATGAGCAAAAAAGAATGTTCTGAGTCAAAGGAGGGCTGATAGCATGAGACGGGGGCCACTTGAGCTCCTTCGCAGACTGTGCGGAAGGAGCGAGAACAGAAGGAGAAATTGGAACTGCCGGGGAGAGAGAGCAGAGGGCCAACAGCCACTCTGATGAAGAGCTCAGACGCAGAGAGAAGTGGCCTTCAGAGAAGAGACTTAGCTCTTCCCCAGGCACTGAAAATCAGAGTGAAATTCAACGCGATGCCATACGTAGAGATAGATCGATATATATAGTTAAGTGTAAGAACAGAAAGTTGAAGAGGAGACGTCTAAAAATGCTGTATTCCCAGATGACAAAGACAAAGTCGACTACCTCCTGGGGGAGTGGGGTAGGGATTTGAGGAGGATGTTGCAGGTATTTCATACCTGTGCTGGAGGACAGGAGAGGAGGCTAATCCAGGACATGTAGAGTCACTGAGTAGACACCAAGAGCAAAGCGGAGTCTGCCATTTATTTGACAGTGCTGAGCGAGAGTGGCGTTTCTCAAAGTCTGTCCCTCGGACCAGCTGACACGGGTGTCCTGGGATCCTTGGTAATCATGCCAATCTTCGGGCCCCGTCCCCGACCTTGCAGCTCTTCTCAATTGCTGGCACAGGCCGAAGTTTGGAAGCACTGACCTAGAGCAGTTTCTCACACTTTCTCTGCGTCCACAGAATCACCAGGCTTGGGTCGCATTGCAATGCAGACTCTTAGCCTTCATCCGGATCTACGAAATGAATATCCTCAGTGGAGGGTTCTGAGGATGTGCACCGCTAATAAAAAGCCTGGGTACTTTCAATGATCAGTAAAGTTTAAGAATACTAACTTAAAATTTAGATGTGATGGAACCTGGTAAGACATATTAATATTGGTGTATGAGTTGACAAAAGATGACTTTTTAAATTTTTTAAAAATTAATACATAATGAAATTGACTTGTATCTTCTTTAGCATAAACATCCAGGAGTGGGATTTCTACAAAAGACAATAAATTTATCATCAAATAGATATTTAGCAGCCACTGCGTATGAAGGGGAGTTTTAGTTGTCTAGTATAGAAGAATTATCACCAAGTTGAATAAGTTGCATAATGGATTTCAACATGAAGTAGAAGAGATGGACGTATCTGGTTCTATAGTTTTAGCATACATGTAGACTTGTGTAAGCACCACCACAATCAAAACAGTTGCATCACCTAGAAAAACGCTCTGTGCATTAAAGTCAAATTCTCACCTGGTCACTAACTTCTGCCTGCAACTGACCTGTTTTCCAACATGTTTTGTTGTTTTGAAAATGTCATATAAATGTAATCATATAGTTTGTAACCTTTCGAGCCTAGCTGGTTTCATTCAGTGTAATATCTTTGAGATTCATCCACGTTGTTGCTTGTACCAATATTTTGGTCCTCTTTATTGCTGGGTAGTATACCAAGTCTATTTATTCATTTATCCATTGGGAAAATGCTGCATTGAACATGTGTATAGAATTTTGCATTAACATAAATCTCCATGTCTTTAGCATAAACATCCAGGAGTGGGATTTCTACAAAAGACAATAAATTGG
>VBSM01000316.1:1817778-1833034 GCA_008086735.1 Cheirogaleus medius
AAAAAAAAAAGAGGGTAAATACAGGGGTGAGATTGGAGTTTAGAGCATCCACTGGGTCATGAGGGACGGTATATTCCATGCTGCACATCTTTTCCTTAATCGTCTATGGAATAGGAAGTCAGGAAGAGGTACTGAAATGACTGTATGTGTGTTTCAGAAAGATCATCTGCATAGCTAAACAGGAGCTATGTTGGAGGGGTTATTCTGGAAGAACGGATAACTAAAGCTATAAATCAAGGTGGATCAAATGGCTCCCAGAGCTGGGCAATCATAACGGTGACGAGGAGAAGGGGGATATACTCAAGAGATGAAAAGAAATCGAGCATGGGTTAAAATCTAAAATGTGCTGATACCCACAGAGGATACAAAAATACATCAAACACAAAGTCTTTTCTGGAGGAATATCCACTTCAGTTCTAAACACACCTAGAGATAAATGATGTTATAACAGTTTTTGTGATTTTCTGTCCTGAAATTAACTCCTCAAATGTTTGATATCTATATTTAAGCTAGGACCACCAAACACCTCGTTAGGGATAGAATCTATCTAGTTATTAACATGTGTCAGTTTTCCATACTCACCATAGACAGGATTCTCAGGGATGAGGAATTCTAGAGCCTGCTGCACCATAGTGCTGTTACTTTTATATGGGAAAAGAATGGTGTAGACTCGGGGTGAGGGCAGCTATAACAAACCACAGCAAACAAATCTAGGGAATATTTTTTTGTGTGCCTCACATACAAATTCCATATCATAAGTGTTTCCTCTACATGCGTCCTTTTTTCCTAAAAGGCAAAGGGAAAAAAAAATGCAATTCTTCCTTTTCTCTTTCCCTTCGGGTGTAATGATTAAATGTCTTCCGCACTGTAGGAATCATGCCAGATCATAGGAACAGAAAACAATGTCTTTGCTCTCGTGGAGCTTAGAACAAGCAGAGGAGATGGATGATTGGCAACGCATACGATGAAATAGAACATTGTGCGTGCGAAGGGCAGAGGCACACAGTGCTACGAAATCACACGGTAAGCGAATCCATCTAGTTCCTGAGGTCTAAAACACTGAAGTCTGGATAATAATTAATAATAGTCAATGAAATCTTCATCTAAGCATTCCAGAAAAGAAGATTCTAGGCCAAGGTGATGTATTAATTAAATAGAAGTTGTAGAGTTTTTCTAAATAATAATTATTTATGAGGCCGATTGAAATATAACTATATTAAGCAATTGCCGTGAAATACCAAAAGGATAGTTCAAATGTTCTTTTAGGTTTTGAAAAGTTGGCATGTATCAAGACAGCCTGGCAGTGACAAATCACTACTATTTGTGCTATACTGTGAAGCAGGGTCCCTGGATCCCTCTGGAAATTGTCCGACAGACTACAGCAGTCATGTGTAGTCCTCATGTTTATATTCCTTGAATCACATTTGCTTCAGAGAGTCTGGAATTTATTAGTGCCACGTGCTATCAAACACATTTACCTTGACCCGCACTTAGGAAAAGAAGTCTTTCTGTCTAATTTGGGTCACTTTATGTTGACCTGAATTTTGAAGCACATTGGGAGTGAATTTTCCCTTATTCCCTGCAATATTAAGAAATAAATTGCTTTTTTTTTTTTTGCCATTGCATGGTACATTCATTCAAATAAACAGGGTAATTTATGCACATATAACTGTTTTACAAAATCTCATCATCTGAGAAAATCATGTTACAGTCCTCTTTGAAAGTTCAACAAGGAACAGCAACCATGCATATTTAAGTCTGCCGGGACTATGCATGGGAGAAGAATTATTGAGGTTTTTCTCTGACAACTTAGAAAAACTGTGCCTAGACTTCCATGTTTTAAACCAATTGCATGGCCCCCTCTTAAAGAATGGCTTCTTTTCTCTGACTTCATTGTCTTGGTTTGTTCTATCAGAGAGCAACAATGGAGAACTCACCCACTCCCTATGACTATGTCATGGTGGAGATGCTCGAGGCTTTGGATTATAACTAGCCCAGCTTCAGGATTTCAGTTTAAAGTAAAATTTGGAACTAAAGCATTCTAAAAGAAGGAAGCCATTTATAATGAAGAAGAATCACAATCTTGAAAGTCAAACTATTCAGAGAGCATGGAAATAAATCCTTCCATCCCGCCAGGAACATCATTGAGCCTATGCCTTGCCCATATACACATACATGTACACACATGTACCCCACATACATGGGACAACTCAAATAGCTCGCTTCCTTTTCTTCTTAAACTTCTTATGTGGTCAAAGCATATTAATAAGAATAGTAACTCTGCTTACAAAATAAATGACCTTGTAATTATAACCAAAAGGCAGATAACATCTATCACTCTAATTATTTTCAAACGTTTCAAACTCAGACAATAACTCTGCTGGTTGACAGGGAACTGGTGGGATGTGCCGTAATCATGTACCGTGTTTCCCCCAAAATAAGACAGGGTCTTATATTTATTTTTCCTCAAGAAGACACCCTAGGGCTTATTTTCAGGGGATGTGTGATTTTTTTAAGTACGGTAAAACAATCTACATTGATATAAATATAGTAAAGTCGTCTTCTTCTGGAACATCATCATGACTCTCCAAACCCTGAATTCCATCCTGAATGTCTTGCGACTCTATTTTCTTTAGAACCATCGGCCCCAGTCTCTCCTGTTGAGCCACAGAGCTCTCATGGGGCAGATGAGAAGGGCTGCTCGTGTTCTTGACCGCTCCGCGATGAAATGCATGGGTTGTGCAGATACGCTGAGTAGCCACGCCCATCGCTAGGTCTTATTTTCGGGGTGGGGCTTCTATTGCACAAATGCTTAGAAATCCTGCTAGGGCTTATTTTATGGGTAGGTCTTATTTTCATGGAAACACGGTATTGTTGGGTATTGAAGCCTTCCCCCTGTGCAACTTCTTATTTATTTTGCCAGTCTGATGGAGCAGGCACCATTAATCTCACTCCTTCTATGAGGAAGCTCAGGCTTGAAAAGTGAAATCACGTGCCATACATTTTGGAGTCAGGAAGTGATGGAGTCCATTATCTAAATCCCGGTCTTTCTGATGCCATAACCAGTGCGGTTGCTAAATTGAGTGCCACAGAGCTTCACCTACCCACACACGCCGGGCTTGGATCTTTTTTGTGGGTTAGGTTCTAGAGTCGGCAGGCAAAAGGAAAAAGTGAACATTTAAAATTACCCTTGAGAAATCCCTAATCATGACTACTTCCCAGAAATTCCAACAGAACAAGTTTTTCTTTTATTTTCTTATTTTTTTTGAACTAAAATATATTGCTGTTTCTGTGGACATCAGAGGAGGAAGTTGGATTCTTTGTAGAGGTAGTGGGATATAAAATGTGTCTTTAAATACCAGAATCATCTCAGCCCCTAAGTGGACACATAGAAATTACATTTATTGGGAACTGGGCAGGTGGGAGGGGGGAGGAGGGGATGGGTATATACATACATAATGAGTGAGATGTGCAATGTTTGAGGGATGGTCACGCTTGAAGCTCTGACTTGAGGGAAGGGGGGGCAAGGACATTATACATAACCTTAAAATTTGTACCCCCATAATATGCTGAAAAAAAAATGCCAGAATCATCTTTGAAGAAGCAAGATACTCATAGTATGAGAGCCCCACAGCAATGAAACTAACTGAATGAATCTCATGTTTTCTATGTTTTCTCTAAGTCATACACAGACTGAGTAGACTTACCCCACATCATTTAAATTGTAATTTTCTCCTCTCTTCCCTCCCTCCCTCCCTCCCTCCCTCCCTCCCTTCCTTCCTTCCTTCCTTTCTTTCTCCCTCCCTCCTTCCCCTCCCCTCCCCTCCCCTCCCCTCATTTCCTCTCTCCCTTCCTTCCTTCTTGGAGAGAAGGGGTAATTCCTAAGCATATAAGTGAATTCATTTGAATTAATTTCACATATGATACAGTTCTGATGAATTATATTGTAGATACACATCAAATACCAAAATACTTAGAAGAGCTAATCTTTGAGACATCACCTAATGTTTTCACCTTCAATGTTTTCTTGCATTTCTTCCACACCGGCCAGCTTTTTGCCTACTCTCATTCCTAAGGGAAAAGCTCTAAGAAGGAAAGATTTCATCTAAAATGGCTGCCACCGATATCACCTGCATTCTTTGCTGGTGCATTTCAATGTAGAATTAGCTGAAAATATAAGCTGGCGAGTTCATACCATATTACAAGGGCTTTTCCTTTATGCAGAGACATTATATGGCAAATATTGATATTACGTCTTAAGTTTCCACCAAATGAAACCAGGAAAAAACAACCACGCGAAACTCAGATACTCACCACTGACCTGTCCAGACAGTAAAATCTTTTATATACACTCAGAGCAAACATTTGTTTTGATGCTAAGGCAAGGAGAGCTGTCCTTTATTGAATAATGACCATGATCTTGACCTCATGAATACTGTAAATCTTGTAACTGAATGGGCAGTATTCTTCTTTTGCTTTATCTAGCACAAAGTTCAGTGTTAAATTGGGGACCCACTTTTAGCAATGATGTAGTGCAAGATGGCATCTGATCCTTATCTCTGAGCCATTTCTTACTATTTTACCCATATTTTCTCTTCATCTTACCTATTTGCTTCTATTGTGATATTTGTAGATATTTTTCTAAGTCAGCCTCCAGCCTTGTTTTGATCAAAGCAGAATTCAAAGAAACAACAACAGAGTCATCAAAAATGATTAGGTGTCTTTTTGGGGAATCATGAAGTCCATTGTTAATGAGTCCTATACATCACAGCATGCCATGAGGCCAGAGTTAAGATTCCTCTCCGAACCAGAAAGTTTCTAACTGAATTGTAGCAGAAAATTTCCCCTTAGGGACATAGCAGCTGGGCTACCGTGGTAACTGAGACAGACATGGTCTCCTATTCGTCTTGGGGACAAGACAGGAAGACAAAACAAACAAGAAATTATACCAACCTATGATAAGGGCTGCAGGGAAGACAAACTGAAAACACAAGGCCACGCCAACACAACCAAGAAAGTTTTTGTGAGTGCATCTGTGTTTGTGTTTGAGCCTAGAAATGGTGTTTAGGAGGAGACTTGTCCATGACTAGGAGCTCTCTGGTCAACAGTGTTAAGTCAGAAGAGAGAGAACAAGAGTGACTCAGATTTCCCGTGATTTTTTTTTTTTTTTTGAGACAGAGTCTCACTCTGTTGCCCAGGCTAGAGTGCCATGGCGTCAGCCTAGCTCACAGCAACCTCCAACTCCTGGGCTCAAGCGATCCTCCTGCCTCAGTCTCCTGAGTAGCTGGGACTACAGGCACGCGCCACCATGCCCGGATAATTTTTTCTATATATTTTTAATTGTCTAATTAATTTCTTTCTATATTTAGTAGAGACGGGGTCTTACTCTTGCTCAGGCTGGTCTCGAACTCATGACCTTGAGCGATCCTCCTGCCTCAGCCTCCCAGAGTGCTAGGATTATAGGCGTGAGCCACCGCGCCCGGCCTCCAGTGAATTTCTGAAATTTTGGCTAACAATGATGCACTGAATAAAAAAACATGGGGTTTACAGACAAGCCCTAGCTCCCTCCTTTAGCATCCATGTACAGACATGTCGACCATATGCTGAAGCTTTACATGCCTCAGTATACCTGTAGTCTGACAGTCAAGCACTTATAGCTGTGTCCTCAGGACTGACAACGTCGTTCCTCACGAAATGGACCTCTGTTTCTATCGCCGTGCTTGTTTGTTTGCTTTCACAGTCAGTTAACTCTTCCGGTCAATAACAATTTGGATTGGATGAAATTCTTACAAACAAAACCGAGGACCTAATCTTAGCGTAAGAACTGCATGGGAATACCCAAGCGAGTATATGTGTCTATATTTACCATACCCAACGCGTCCATCCAGATCAGGAAACCTGAATCTTTATTGTCAGGATTCCTAAGTGGGAGAATCTTGTCTCGTTTTTCAAAATCTGCACAGAGGAAGACAGCTGGCCAAACATTTGAACCTATTACTTCCAATTTGAGCTAAATAAATAAACACAAAAGAATCCTCTCCAAGTGCTTCTAAATAGAACCATCTTTCTCAAAATAATCTCAAGTTCAAAAGACTATTCGTGTAAATACATTCTTACTGCCTGGGTAATTCATTTAATTTTGTTTGGGCCAAGTCATTCGAAGGCATCACTGCCATTCTTCAAATCACAGTAGCCCTGCGACTAGGTTCACGTAATTCTAAACGATTCTCCCCATTTTGGAGAGAGACAAGGAGGAAGAACATGCACAGAGAGGCACACCTAACCACATTTTCCCACGTCTCCATACACAGTCTGGAATCCACCCTATTACCATTAGACAGCATTGTCAGTGAAGACTTTACAGGGCTTTGGGAATGTGAGTGTCGGGGCGGGGTGATTATTTGTAGTGTTTACTTCATAAAGTCTGCAGAGAACCCTATAAACCACAGACATCCGGAGAGGGTCAACTCGATCACGGCAATCTCTTCCTACCTGCCTCTTTGGAAATCTGCGTGAAGGACTCCACACCTTTCTCTCCGTAACTTCCTTCGGACGCGAGGGTCGACACGTAATTCCAGCCCAGGGCCTTCACGATGTCCACCATGGCTTGGGCTTGGAAGGAATCGGGGGGCACCACGCGGGAGAAGAAGTCATAGCGGCGGTCGTCGCTGAGCTCGGGTGCTGTTGATGCATAGCTGATCTGGGGGATCTGCAAGGACAAGAAACACCGCGTGAGCGCGCCATCGGCACGAGAGAGACCCATTCGCACTCGGGACAATTCAATCCTGACAAACACGGGCTTCAGCTGCAAGGAGGACACGTGTTTCGCCAAACATCACCATGTAATTGTGCACCGACCACTTCCATGCAACCATCCACTTCCTAGCAGCACAGAAGTATTGCCTTGTGTGGCTCGCCCTTTTATTTTCTCCCTTTAGGAGGAGGAAATGAGGAATTACAAGGAATTACAAGGTCAGGGTCACGGTTGTTGGGGACAAAAGGATTCATAACCATTCCAGCAGGCCAGATGCAGTAGCTCACACCTGTCATCCCAGCACTCTGGGAGGCCGAGGCAGGAGGATCACTTGAGCTCAGGAGTTTGAGACCAGTCTGAGCAAGAGCGAGACCCCGTCTCTACTATAAATAGAAAGAAATTAGCCAAACAATAAAAAAAATAGAAAAAATTAGCGGGGCATGGTGGCGAGTGCCTATAGTCCCAGCTACCCGGGAGGCTGAGGCAGGAGGATCGCTTGAGCCCAGGAGTTGGAGGTTGCTGTGAGCTAGGCTGATGCCACGGCACTCTAGCCCGGGCAACAGAGTGAGACTCTGTCTCAAAACAAACAAACAAACAAACAAACAAACAAAACATAACCATTCCAGCAAACATGTTGTATCGTGCTTTACTTCTTATCAAAATAGAAATAAAAACACAACAGCCTAACTGAACTGTGTATAGAGATTGGTTTATAGGAGACACAGCCTGTGAATATTGGTGGATGTCGTTAACCATCTGACATTGATTGATTGCTGGTGGCCTGCGAGGAAATATCTAAGTGAGTTGCGTGCACTGTCTCATTTATTCTTCACAGGAATGGTATAAAGCAGCCCTGTACCACCCTTAGGTCTCCCAGGCTAGTGGGTTCCCCACCCCAAAGCCTTCACACTCCCGTGGTCCTTGCTCTTTGGAGGGCCTTCTGTAAAATTTTCCAAATTCCCTTTTTGGTTCTGGATGAGAGCTGGCAGTCCTGTCTGGGTAGAGCCTGCAAGGGCCTCTGATTCCCGACTTTTCCCTTTAACCACTTCGGTACGAGCATTGACTATAGCCGACAGCCACAGATGAACGCGCACAGCGACTTTAGCCGACAGCCGTGATATGACTTTTCTAATTTTTCATTTATCAAAATAAAATTGTGAACACTTAAAAATAATGTAATGAAAACATATATGTATATGTTACCTATTCTGATTTACAAGTAAAGCTACCCGTAAAGGAAAACAAGCTTTCAGTGCTTTAAAGCTTTCCTCATCACACAAGAGCAAAACGGATTCGTCGTCAATGCGCAGCACACACTACCGTGCGGACTGTGAGTGCCGGCTGCGGGTGAGGTTTTGAGGCCGGTGAGTGCAGTACCGAATTAAGGCCACCTGTGACACTCTGCCCCAAGTGGCATTAACCAGATGTCCCGAGAAACTCTAGAACTTGTGCCTGAGGGGTGATCTGAGAGCCTCACAGAAGGACTCTAGGTAACAATCAAATTACTCCCCTTAGTCAGTGTAGTATTTATTTCTTAGGAACATGTGAGGTAAGGCTATCTGAATAGTCCTAACACACTGATTTTACTTAAACAAAAAATGTATATAGAAAAAGCTGCAAAAACAAGTTTGCCTGGGGTCTAAAATCCCCTAAGGGCAGCCCTGAGGCAGCCACACATGAGAAACCTGGGACCCCAACGCCAGTCACCTACAAAGCACCGAAACAATGCCCCCACCACCTACTGTAAGGGAAAAATTCTGCACTCCTCGCCTAATAATAACATGATTAAGTAACTATTTAGAAAAAGCACTTGACTAGACCTCGGCCTTATGCAAACTTTATAACTTCTATCTTATAAAAGCAAAACTGCCAAATAGCATGGATAAGCAACTTTTGTAGCCCTTACCTCGTACAAGCCTTATAACCATTTTTTTTTCTTCCGTAACCACCAACTTCCTCATAACAAAGCATATAAAAACCAGCACATGATTAACCCCATTTGCTCAGAATGTGGAGGGGAGACCGCTCTGAGCCCGCCAGCGTAATAGAAGCCTGTTTTGCAGTACTCTCGCGTGGCTCTTGGTTTGTTTTCCAGTCTGGTGTGCTGTGACACTACCACCCACCTCTTTCTCTTTAGCAAGCAGCAGGCAGTGATTGGTACAATTAACGTACATGTAGGAGGATCAACCCTGACAAAACTCTGCTTGTGAACTCTTCCAGAACTTTTCCCCGTTTCATCACACCGGTTTGTCCAGTCTCTTAAAGGTCAGTTTCGATCTTTGCTCAGACCAAACCCAACAGTCCAGTTTGGCCCAAACGTGCCAAAGCTATACTCAAGGTGACATTTTGAGCCTTTAAAAATCCTACTCACTGTCAGCCTACGTGTCTCCTTCCCGTGTACCGTGTTTCCCCGAAAATAAGACAGGGTCTTATATTTAGTTTTCCTCAAGAAGACACCCGAGGGCTTATTTTCAGGGGATGTGTTATTTTTTTTAAGTACGGTACAACTATCTACATTTATTCAAATATAGTGAAGTTGTCTTCTTCTGGAACATCATCATCACTCTCCAAAACCCGAACTCCATCCTGAATTTCTTGCGACTCTATTTCCTTTAGAAACCATTGGCCCCAATCTCTCATGTCGAGCCATAGAGCTTTCATGGGGCAGAGGAGAAGGGCTGCTCGTGTTTATGACCGCTCTGCGACGAAATGCATGGGTTGTGCAGATGCGCTGCGTAGCCACGCCCGTCACTAGGTCTTATTTTCGGGGTAGGGCTTCTATAGCGCAAATGCTTAGAAATCCTGCTAGGGTTTATTTTATAGGTAGGTCTTATTTTCGGGGAAACACGGTAGAAATAAAATGAGATTTGGTATTGACAAGATCTGCCATCAAAGCTTGGTATTTCCGCTCGATCGTGTTTACTTTGGTGAAGTTATTTCACCTCGGTGAGTTGGTGAGAAGGAGGGATAACGAATGCGCACTGCTTAGCAGGATGCCTGGAACAGAGTGAGTGTTTAGAGCACCGGGTAATAATAGCCAAAGTAGAAACAGTATGCTTTTCCTTACTACGGTTACCCAGTTCCCATATTTGACTCCCCAAGTCTTCTGCACCATGGTATCACATTCTCCTTCTTGTCCAAAGGCAAGGCAATATTTGTACATATTCCTATCACTGCTGCTTTAGAAGTGATGTCTACTATTTAGCCAACTCTTTATTTTGCGCCAGTTTTGTTCTAAAAGTTTTATGTGCATTGCCTTATCTAATCACCAGCAAAGACTCACACTATACCGCATTAGACTACGTTATACTAACAGCAACTTGTTTTACAGAAGAGGAAGTTGAGACTTGGAAGCAGAGCATGGCCTTGCCTCGGGTCACAAAGCTATAAACGCAGAGCCCTGTGCCAATCCGAAACTGTCCATTGCAAATGTCTGAACTCTTACTTACAGATGTGATACATTGCTGGATTGTCGCTAAAATATTTTAAAAACAAGCATAAAATGAGAAAGGCCAGTAGATTACTGGAGTCCAGCCCAATTTCTGTTCACAGCATTGAGTCCACAGCCACTAAGAGTTGTCTTCCTGGCCAGTCTTAGACTGCTGTTCAAGCGTTTTATTTAAACGCCTTGGAAAAGCTTGTATAAATGCCTTAATAGAATGAGTTACCTATATGCCATCTGTAGTTCGGAGGTTATAAGTTTTGGGTAAAGAAAATATCAACCGAATGAAGGCTTTGGGCAGAAAAATAGAGGGAGGGAGGGAAGGAGGGGGAGAGAGAGAGAGAGAGAGGCTTTCCCTCGCAAGAAACAAAAAGGGAAGAAGCCAAGCATGTCAATACATTTCCATCAATTTCGACTTGTGGAAATGTAAAAGCTTCGTGCTGTTTTGCAGATGCCTTCGCTGCCCAAATCCCTTTCTCCCTGGAAAGAGCCCTAATAAAGACACGTCCACCCTCGACTTGCATCTGCATTCCTATAGCTGCTGTTAAAACATCAGAACTGTGAAGTGCCTCGATGCAAATGCATTTTCTAGGCTGTGCCCCAAATTTTAGTAATGAAAAATCCCGGTGAAAGAGATTTCTTTCCTCATTACCATGCACCCTTCAAAAATGATTGCTATCTGTGGTCTATCCCTTCCAGTGTAAATAAAAAGTATCTTCTGGCTTAAGATCCCTATTTCCCTTCAGGCTCATGTATACCCTCTATCCAAAGATAATCATGGCTACACTATGCCTATAATGATGCAAGAATAAGGAATGAAAGACCAAATGGATTTTTAGTTCTGAGCTAAAAACATGGCTCTATAAGAATATCCCTCCTAGCAATAGAGATGAAGGACTGGAAGAATTTAGGTACCCTGTGAAATATAATGATGTCTATTTATTTAGCTCTTATGTAGCATATTTAGTGACGTGTTTTCAAAGGAATGTTTAAGCTTATATAGTCATTATTTTGAGATGTGTGTTATAACTGGTACATACAACTGACCCAATCATTATTAATCATCTTTAGTGATTGACTTCCACACTCTCCTTGATACCTAACTGAATTTATTCTTGCTGCTATTGAAACCCTTCTATGGAAATGGAGAATTGATCTTTAGAAAAAGACAACGTAGTGTAATAACACTTCAGCTATATAAAAGTAGATGTTCCATTTCTTCTTGAGCCTTCATTCTCCAATTTAAAAAACTAAAACACTTTTGATCTTTATCATGCAATAAAATTGTCATCTTATTTTGTTATTCTTTTCATTAAGAGTTGTCTATCACACAAGAATGGTTTTGTTATTGATGAGTATCAAACAGGATGACAAACATCTATAACATACTCTTTATAGAATGAGTTTATACTTTTTTTAGAAAATTAGCTGTATATTATTTATGAAAAATACAGAGAAACAAAAATAAGAAAATAAGTTAATTTTAATGGCTTGATGCCTGTTAACATTTTGTTATATCTCTTTATTGTCTTTGTGTGTATTTAGTATGTGCACATATATTATTATTAAAATATGAATCTTAGTCTCTTTTTCCCTTTCCTCCCCTCCCACCTCCTTTCTTTTCTTCTCCTTCCCTCTCTTTCTCTCTCTCTCCCTGGTTACATAATATTCTGTTGTGGGATATTCAACCTAAACCTAACCTTCATTGTTAAATATTTTAACCTTTTTCAAATTTTCACTATCATTAGAAGTGAAAACAAAATTCTCAGAACTAATCCAATTCTTTGTACACACCCATGAGCATTTTCTCAGAATAACATTTCAGCCTCTCCACCTCAAAGTGACAGGTGTACATGTAAATCTTTCTCACCATGGCGATTACTTTGGGTTGGTATATAAGGGAGAACGACAATCTGTATTATTTCCTCCTAAATGGTTAACTATTTGTCCTGGAATCATTTATTAAATAATTAATCATTCTTTACTGAAAGGAAAGAACAGCTCTTGTCATATATTAAATTCTTAAACATCCTTGGGTCTTTGGGTTGTACCCTCTACCATCCCAGTTTTCTGTCTTTCAAGTATTGGGCCAGTATTTTACTATCTTGGCTGTAATAAGCTTAGAGTATTTTAAGGCTATGTTAATCACAAAACATTCCCTGTTTATAACCGTCCTTTTAAAATTGACCATGGGTGATCACATGTTTTTAATTTTCCATATAAACCTTAGACTACTTTTCTAAGTTCATAATAAAGTTCCATTAAGATTTTATGAGAATTACATTGTGGCTATAAATTAATTTGGGTAGAGTTTATACATTTACAACATTTTATTTTCCCCCCATAGGAAAATATCTGATTTCATCCATTCAGTTGCTCATTTTCTCTTCTTAGTAAAATTTCTTATAATTGTTTCCATTTAAACCTTGCACATTATTTGTTAACTTTATTTCTAAATAATTGTGTTTTTTATTGCGTTATGCATGAGATGAAATTTTCATGTTGTTATCTATGTATTACCGGCATATAGAAATCTATTAATTGTTGTATGTTTTCTTAGTGAATTCTACCCTTGTTAAAATTTTTATTAGCTCTAATAGCTTTCGGTTTATTTTCTTGGGACTTCAGGTAAGCAAGTTATATTGCAATAATTCATTTAATTTTCTAATTATATCAGCTAGAATTTCCAGAAAAACAAAAGAGAGTGTGGAAAATTGCTTTCCCTTTCCCTATTTTTCAACAGTGAGTATTTAAAAACCAACTAGTATTTATTCTAATTTCTTATCTTTAGAAAATGTATAGTCAAATGAAAAATTAAGCTTGTCGTTTAAAATTTTATTTTGTCAATATACAGTCTTAGCTAGAACTCATAGTACATTTCTTTAGATTTAGAAAGAGACTTTCAGAAGGGAACTTGAAAGGGAACTCTCAGATCATCTGAACCAAAGTCACCATCTCCCTATAATTTTATAACTCTTTTCAACAATACTCTGGGTACCTTTACCCAATCTTTGTGTCACCTTCTACAGCCATGTGTTTTGAAGCCTTTCCTTTACACTTTTTATCAATATAGGTTGCCCTTATTTTTGTTTGATGGACAGAATAGTGCTTCCTTGGGGAATCTAAATGAAGCTATTCTATGCCCAATAACGAAATAATTATATTAATAGTATAAATTATCATTTAGCTTCTTTCCATATATGAGATATCATTCTAAGAGCTATAATACACTATCTTATTCTTTTTTTAATTTTGCCACCTACAACCTTTCATTGAAATTTTTCTTACAAATATGAAGTATAACTACTGACATGTCCCAGTGAGATTTTAATTGACATAGTAAAGCTGGTATTGTATTTTTTCTTTATCTTTTAAAAAATCTTTTAGAATCTACTTGTATCTTCTGATTGAAAAGCAGACTTGATGATGGCTTAGCACAGATTTGGCCTCAGGCGACTCAAGTAATGACATAAATGCTCTCTGAGGTGCCCTTCTTCCTCTCCTATATCCTTTCTTTTTGTTTTTTTTTTCTTCTCATTACCCTTTTGTTGGGGAGTGGGGATCTTTTTCTTCCCTATGCTTTATGTTGTCTTATTTTAATTTTCACAACACCACATTTCTGTTTTTCTGTCTTTACAAATAAGCTACAGCACAGAGAGATCAAGAACCATTCCTAAGGTTATGTGTAAGTAAGTGGCAGATCTGGAATCCACATTAAATATGTCTCTATAGCCACGATGCTATTAATATAATTCTTTCATGATGTTGGTTAGAAAGCATCATAGTTGATGGTTTCTTCTTCTTCCTTTATATTATGTTCTTCCACCTGCATTCTCTGATACTAGTTAAACATTTCTCTCTCGGTACTTGGAGAATTTAACCATTTTGTGTTCTTTCTTGAATACTACATACCTTTAATCTTACATCTGCTCATTTTCTCTTATAAGAAAGACAGAGATATCCTTGAATTATTTTTCACCTATTTGAGAAGTACTTTCTCTCCACATCTTCAGCAACACTTTTTATCTTTTGTCTTTTTGATAATAGCTATCATAACAGGTGTGAGGTGATATCTCATTGTGGATTTGAGTTGCATTTCCCTGATGGTTAGTGATGTTGAGCTCATTTTCATGTATCTGTTGGCCATACGTCCTCTTTGAAGAAAAGTTTACTCAAGTCCTCTGCCCATTTTTTAAATTGGGTTATTTATTTTTCTGCTATTGAGTTGTGTGAGTTTTTATATATATTTTGGATATTAACTCCTTATTAGATATTGGTTTGCAAGTATTTTCTCCTATTTAGTAGGCTGTCTCTACTTTGCTGCTTGCTTCTTTTGCTGTGCAGAGCTTTTTACTTAGATGTAGCCCTGTTTATTTATTTTTGCTTTTGTAGCCTGAGCTTTCTGTGTGATATCCAAAAAATCATCACTAGGGAGATTTTCTTTCAATAAATCTCTGCTGACACATCACCTATGAAAATATCTTTATAATTTCAGTTAGGCCAACAAATCACTCTAAAGTGTACATGGTTCTAGAATCCTAATTTGGGAAGAAAATGTATTTATTTCGGTGAAGATACTTTATTCTAAGATATTCTATAACTTCAGAGTAAATACCTATGCGTGAATTCATACTCTCGTATCTGCAATGTATTTCCTGGCATCCAGGCTCTTCTTCTACAGAAATCAAATTTTCCTCTAGGGATTTTTTTTATCAGTACTTTCTAGAACACTATAGATTTTTTTTGCTTCTATATCACTAAATAACTTTAAGCACTGATGAAATCCAAATTTGTCATTTTTATATTGATCCTTCAGATTAATTTACAACTTTGGAAAGCTTTGTGTATGTTACTGCTGTGTGCTAGATGTTGTGATCTTTGTAATGTCACTGTAGTGCCAACCATTTCTCTCTAGTGTTCTTGATGTGTTCAATACAGTGAAGAGCAAATATGACAACAGTCAAGTCTCTGTGGTATTCTTCCCTTCCTACTTCACTGATTTTATTTTTTTTTATTTCAGCATATTAGGGGGTACAAATATTACGGTTATGTATATTGCC
>VBSM01000316.1:1860052-1880803 GCA_008086735.1 Cheirogaleus medius
AAATGCTTAGAAATCCTGCTAGGGCTGATTTTATGGGGAGGTCTTATTTTCGGGGAAACACGGTATTTATACATGACAATCCAATCTTCAGAGAAATGGAAGTTAAAACCAAAATAAGGTACACATATACACCCATTAAAAAGGCTAAATTTAAAAATACCGACAACATGAAAGATTGGAGGTGCTCTGGAACGATGAGAACCCTTAGTGCTGTGTATGGGAATGAAAAATGGTATAACTACTTTGGATAACAGTTTGGGAGTTTTGAATGAAGTTAAATATAAAAGCTACCCTATGGCCCTGCAATTTCACTCCTAAGTATTTTCTGGGAAAAAAATGAAAACATATCTCCACTGAAAGACTTGTAAAAGAATGTTCATAATGGTTGTATTTACTATAAACAAAAACTGAACACAACATAAATGTCTATCAGCTGGAGAACGGATTATCAAATTGTGGTACATTCGTAAGATGGGATTTGACTCAGCGTGGGAAGGAGCAAACCACGAATGCATGTGACAATATAGGTCAATCTCAAGAACGTGTTAAGCAAAATACCAGCGGTTAAAAAGAATACATAGTATGTTATTCTTTTTATACCATAGATTTCAAGAATAGATAGGCAAACCTAATCTATTGCATAAAAGCCAGAACATGATTTACCTTTGTACGAGGAAGGGTTGGTCTAAAGGAGACACCAGGAAGCTTCTTGTGTTGATGGAAATGTTCTATATTTTGACAGAAGCAATGGTTATATGAGTGCATACCTTTGCCAAACCTCGTATAATTAGTCTCTTAAAATCTGAACATTTCACTGTATGCAAGGTTTTTTTTTTTTTTTAATTGAGAAAAGTTACAAATTCAAATAATGATAGAGTTGGGAATTTTGAAGCTCATCGAAATTCAAGTGCCATGTGTTTTGCACTATTCCTCTCTGCACTAAACTCCGGCAGGGATTTTAGACTATGATTTAGGTTGGTGTTTTTGCCTATGAAAAACTACCCTATTTTTGTTATTGGAAACATCTTCCCTTTTTACAATTTTCTTTCCGAGGGGGAAGATAGAAGCGAGCCTCTTCGGAAGCCACATCAAGCTCTTTAAAACTGCAGGGGGTTGCCAATTAACACAGTTTCAGGATGTGCTTGAACTGAAATCCCAGAGAGACATTCCCACATTACCAAGTACACGGGCCATGAAACACCCTGTTGTTTCATAAAGCTTATATTTCAACAGTCAACTAAAACAAATGAGAAGTACACAAAAAATATAAAAGTTCATGAAGTCAGCATCTTATAAAAAGTTTAGGCTCTTTAATTCTGTTCCATTTGCATATTGTAATTTTATATCTACTTTGAAGATTTCAGAGGTGAGTTGGTACCTATGGCCTTCTGGGCAGAAAGTAAAGAATATATATTTTATTTTATTTTATTTTTTTGCAATTAAATCTGTAGAATTCTTTGGGCCTAATGTTTTTCTTTATTCCTTGTGCCTTCATTCAGTTATTCATTCGATCATAACAGTTTACTGAGCTATTACTATAAAATAACATTAGGCTTGAAACAAGTTCAAGCACAAATAATATACGGGTTCTGGCTTTAAGGAACGTAGTCTAACAGTGGTTAAAGATAATTAAAAAGATAATACTCAAACTTCATGATAACTGCTGGAATAGAGAAAGGCCCATGGGCATCAGAAAGCATATTTGGCAGTTATTTAATTGGCTTGTGCATTTATACTATTTCTCAATGGGACAAAACAAAGCATCGTGTATCTAATATGTAAGCACGCCAAGCCTAATGTCTTCTCTAAATGGAAAATTCATGCTATGCATAACCCAGCACTCTAAGGAGCTAGAGCAGATTGTGACACCTCCTTGCAGTGGAAACAAATGGAGTCCATCATATGGTTATTACCCATCCTAGATGCTTTGTTTTTCAATAATTGACACCTAAAAATATTTCTTAACAGCTTTCTCCACTAGAGCTATAATTACAGTCTTACTGAAGAGTAAAACCAAAAATTAAGGGCATATATATTCACCTTGACTGTTTTTTTTTTTAAGATAATATCTTCCTTGCTGTTTGACAGAATACATGAATATGTGGGACAAGCAATGCATAAAATTAATCCACAGGTGAGAAATAAAAATCTTACGTCGGATTCTAAATTTCAGGGTGTCAGACATTTCTTAAGGCGTTATCTTCATTTCTTTGATCACTCAAAAGTGACCTTCGAAAGCACTAGTTCATTGACGGAATTATGTTATATAGTTGTAGGTGAATTATTTAGATTTTCGAGCTAGCCTAACACATACCTCTGGATTCTTAGATCTAGCTTTTATTACAAATATGCAAGGACCCAATGAATAACAGTCTACTAGATTTAAATTTGTTAATTCATTTATCAAGTTATTCAAAGTGCTACGGATTATATTTTTTGGCATATCATTTCAACATTCGTGACACAAAGTTGAATCACTGGAAGACAGAAACAGCTGTTACCGAGGAAATAAGGGAACTCTGTAAAGAATTTAAAAATCATTCTGGGTAATCCGTTTTAATTTTGGAAATTAACAGCTGCTTTGAAAACATAAAATCCGTACTCTTCAGGCTTTATTTTACTTTTGTCCCTTTGCCATTTGAATGTTTGTCATCAGGATATAATAGCTGAGAATACACAGTAGACTGGATTTCCATCAGTTACTCATCTCCTCAAAAAGATTCAATGGCTCCCTACTGCTTTCTGTAAGTCAAAGGTGGCGGAAATTCAATGCCGAGTAATAATTAGGAGAGAAAAATTTCCAATTGGAAGGGGGTAGTTTCAAATGTTAAAGGAGGCAGAGAAATCAAGAATTTTGACATGTGAGATCGGGACACTGAATTTGCCAATAGGGAAGTTCTGATGGCCTCACAGAGAAGTTTTTAGTAGGGTCAAGAGTATGGAGCCCAGACTGGCAAGGGTGATGGAAGAATAAAGGCAGTGGATCATGGAGCATGTTATTTCTATTAATAATATTTAGTGAAATGAATGAAAGAGTCTTTATTCCAGCACTTATTTTTGATATCCTAATTCTTTTATATTTCGTATTACTCTACCGGCACTTAATTGTTAGTGGATGAATTCAATGTTGTCTTTAAGTTGTCTTAGAGTAGAGGCACTTAGATTCCACTCCAGAGGAGAAGGAAATGTGTAGAAACTATCTTTGGTTCTCCATCTAATACTTCTTTCAGGACAAGGTGTAGAAGCAAAGATTCTGATTGGTACAAGAGCCTAGCATTCATTGATTCATATTTTCCCCTGGGTGGCCAGTGATTGCATTGAAGTCACAGCACTGGACATTTTCTGGTTGTCTCACATCCTCTTAGACATGTCTACGTGTAGCCACAGTGTCCTCCTTGATTAGCAATCTAAGTGTCATGGCTCCCCATTTGGGTGCTGTCAATCTACCAAATTTGGCTTTGACCTGCATACATGGATGGCTTCAATGTAAACAGAGACCTGTGGGAAACTAACTTGGGCCTCAGATGCATATTATATCCTCACTTGTTCCACATTTGGCCCTTTTGTGTTTATTATTAATAATATCTTTGTAGCCATAGAACTTTATAGGGAAGATACTTCAAATAGACACATAAAAGGGAATTGATTCACATAACTATAAAGTTAATATAGTACGTTGAAAATGTTTAGTTTTAAGCAATAAAGTGTATATGTATATTTGTATCTATACACACACTTCATGTACATAAAATATTACTATGATATATATTTATATATATGTCTAAAGTGTGTGTTTTCTTTTTGAGTAATTTAAATCTTTCACTAGTAATTTGCCTTTTCAATAAATCTTGAGAAATTGAGAAATTGAGAATCTTACACAATCACAGTAAGAGTTTGTGAAGAGGCACAGCTAAGTGAGCACAGGAGAGAAACTTCCTCTGAGACAAAATGCTGACCCCTCGCTCTATAACAGTTTATATTTTTATCTCATCTCTGTATTCCATGAAGATAACATACTTCTAGAACAATAATTATGAAATATGAAAATGCCTGTCCCTGTTATAGAAAACAGTGACTTCTTTTTTAAGCAATCATTGGGAAAGAATGCTGTTCTCATCTCCCAAAATCCCGGGACCCCTTCCCCCACAATGTGGAATGCCAATGAGCTCTCATTGCACAAAATAAATATTCAAGGCAATGGAAGAGAAAACACAGGAAACCAATCATTCCTGACAGAAAGGGCATCAGTTTGGTGAGGAATTGCTCACTGAGTGATTCCAAAGAGGAATGCTTTGAAAAAGAAAGTAGGAAATACCAAGTTAATGAGTTTATACATGCAGTCAAGCCACTTAGTAATCTGAGCAAAAGAGTGGAGTCTGGGGACTCATCACTTCCATTTCTCCATCTGTCAGATAATTAAAGATATTTACCTTCTTTGGAGAGGTTTGGGGAAGATTAGTTAATTTCCTGAAGTATGCTGAAAGTGAAAACTCCTTGTTACTTTCAGTAAGTCTCTCTCTTTCGTTTACTAGGTTAGGCATGGCTGTAAACCAATACTACAGACCAAGAGATTCTACTATAGCAACCCTAGAACATATTATAGGGGATGGACAAGAAATTAAAACAACGGGGTTGGGCTACCACACTCCTCAGATTTTTTAAAAAAGAAATCTCTTTTTTCCCAACGGAAGTAGCACTTTTCTATCTTATTCATCAAACGTTAATGATTGTCTCCTACATGCTAAATACTGTAATGCATTAATGAAGTGTCCTTGATTAAAAGAAAGATGTGATTTTTTTATAGCATTTACTTAATACTAGGCTGTATGGTAAGTGATTTATATGCATTAACTCATTTAATTTCCAACATTATAATTACAGAATACATTTTTTTATTCCCATTTTGCAAATTAGGAAATGGAGCCTCAGCAAGTTTAATTGTTTTGCCCCAAGGTACAGAGCTAAGAAGCAGCAAAGCCAAAATATAAACTCTGTAGCCTATAGTCATAGTTATATTGCCTACAAAAGCTATGTAATATATTTGCATGTGGTAATTGCATTTTAGGCAAAAGTATAGCCCAAATGGGAGTCCATTTAGTGCAGGAAAAAGAGTATTAAATCTAGGAGATAGGTAACATCTCTCAAGCTCAGTTTTGCTGTTAGCTACTTTTCTGGTTTTCATCATGTTAATTCTTAGTTTTCCATATGTAAACTAAGAAGAATGGCCTGGGAAAATTTCTAAGTTGCTCCTCATTCTGGGTTAATCCTTCTAGAGGCAGTAGTCAATTTCTATGTGAAACGATGTTGTGCAATAATGTAACATAATCCTGTGCATGAACTCATTTTTATGGCCAATTCTATAGGTTGGATGTAGAGAATTAAGTAAGATAGTCTGCCACACTTGTTCTTTGTTTTAAGAAATTGTGATTCCTTTTTTATGCTCACTTCCCTTGGCTACAGAGCCATCCCCACTACCTGACATTAAATTAGTTATCTTTGTATTGGTTGTCTCTTCTCCTGGAATGTACGTTCTTTGAGGACAAAGAACATATTCATACCCCTTTGTGGCTGCATTGCTTATCTGTGCTTATCTCAAACTCTGGCTTATGGCCGTAGACTTAAGCAACCGCATTAAGACCCCGAGTCATGGGACATCTGTGTCCTTAGGCTACGTGTTCCGGAATCTATGGCCATTGTTGCAATGCCTGGGTGGTCACGTATAAGGAAGTAACTTTGATTTTTAGACTATAAGAATAAAGTGACCGGTGGATTTGGCGCTGCAGTCTTGTACCGTCTTTATGTGTGTCAGTGTCTTTCTTTGTGTGTCTCTTTGTGTTATATGTCCATCCCTCATCCTGCAAACAGGCCACGGCAATGCTCAACAGCTCGATAGTTGTTGAATGAATAAATGAACAAAAGATAGCTGTTAAAGAATTCAATGACAAGATGGAAAGATAGATAATCACCTAAACTGTCTAATTAGTGTATAGCGAGAAAAAATATATAAACAATTTCATCCCATAAATAGAGTTTTCTTGCTCCTACCTTTGGGCTCATATGCTGGTTTCTGATTGTGAGTCTTTAATTGGATGACTTAGACGAGATGTCATCTGTAAGGTGATGACACAGGTTGTCAACATCTACAAAAGCTCCCGGTGCATAGTAGGTATTCAACAGCTAAACATAAAACTCTTTAGTTGGTTCCAATATTCTAAATTTAAAAGAGCAATAGCAACTACTTTTATCAAACAGTGTAAGAATTTCCTCTTTTCCTACAACAAACACACACACACACACACACACACATATACACACACCACAGAGGCACTAATATTCATCTTCCCCGTCACTGCCTGCTGGTATGACTTTGGAAAGTCAATTAACCAAACTGTGCCTTAGTTATCTCATCGGAAAATTTAAAAGTGACATATTTTAATTGCCTAAAGTTTCCAAGTGAAAGAGGGTGAGAAGCAAATGTGCATGCATCCCTCCTAAATCAGAGTTAACTGATTCAGTAATTTCTTTGAAGCCTAATATTGGGAGACAATGGGAGAAGACCCACCTTTCTGGCCAACCCCAAATATTGCAGTGGGCTCTCATAACTCTCACAAACATTAACAGTTCTTCTGAATCGAGCACAGCAGCGAGCAGAGCTTTCTAAGCTACTTCGGGATCCCAACTGACTTATGGTCCTATAGGACGCCGATATTCAAAGAACACTACTGCAACTGAAAACATCAACACAAAGAATAAACAATAACTCAGAATTTTTGCTAAGTGTCCATCAGCACTTAACCACTTAACATTGATTATCTTATTTAAACCTTCTAATAAACCATTTCATAGGAAAGCACAGTGAAGTACAAAATAATCGTCGATTGTCCAGACCACTCAACTACAAAGTAGTGGAGCCTAGATTAAACCAAGAAGTTGTAACTAAAACTTATGCTATTAACATTATGATAGAATAATACAGGCGTGTCAAATTTAAGATCAAATAAGGAACTATGTCTACTTAGAAGTTGTATCTTCAAGGTATGAATAGCTATTAGTATTAGTCAAGGACTAGGTTAATTCAAGGACTTGGCACAAGATTCTGATCTGATGCACCATTAATTCCTTCATTCCTTCATGGTGTAAAAGAAATATTTAAAATAAAATAAAAGTTCAATACATGCTTCCATTTACAAAAGAGAGAACTGAGGTTACAAGAAGCAAAATGATACCATTTAGAATCTGATAATTGTACGTTGGTGAGTAAAGCGCTTTCCTGCATTGTGCTAAAGCAAAAACTTCACATCGAGTACACAGCAGCATAAAGTAGCTACTGTGTCATTCAGGACTTCTAAAATCATCCCGGGTTTTTCAACTCAGTCCGCACCATACTGTCAAAAACATTCATTCCCGACATTAAATGCTTAGCGTTAATTAAGTTATTTATATAGGTTTTACGCCAAATGTATTTGCTGAAAAGGTAGAACATATCAAAAACAAATTGCGAGAGTTTGCTATTCACTGAAACATCTCCCCTCCTGCACGTAAATGATTTAATGAGATAATGGAGCTCTGAAAGGGAGCACACATCCGAAAGGGAGCAGACACCGTCAAATAAGGTCATTTCTTGATGCCTGAAGAAAGGGAAATGTTGGAAATGGACTGGCATAAAGGCTCCAGGAGGCACTTGCTAATGTGCCTTGCAGCCATTTAATGCAAGGTGTTTTATGTGTTGTGTTTGATGAAAATAATAAACAACTTGTAAAAAAATGGTAGAAATGTTGTCTTACGGTTGTGCTGCCCACTGTGGTATCACTTTCAGTCACTGGAGAAACCCAGAGGATGTTTGAGTCCCAAGAGAAGGACTTTAGTTATCAACATTTAACAAATGCATTGGTTGCTCTATCGTAGGATTTTTTTTTTTTTTGGTTCAACAGTGCCAGACTCACAAATCAATTCTGTTGACACTTATTAACCTGTAAAATTCCTCTACCTTTCTCCAGAGCTGAAGAATTTACATCCATCAATTTGTACATAATGAAAATTCCAAAGCAAGTTCCAAAATAGAAAGTATACAATGTCAATATCTTGGGACATATAAATCATTACAGATACCATTTAATACATTAATCATTTAGAGTCAAATTTTTAATGTTCATCTCAGTATGTCTTCTCTGTTCTATTTCTTACTCTTCGTGTGATTTTCTTAAAGTTGGTTAAAAAATCGACATAATAGAATCCCCTAATAATTTAAGATATTTTTTAAGAAAG
Source organism: Cheirogaleus medius (assembly GCA_008086735.1). NCBI lineage: Eukaryota > Metazoa > Chordata > Mammalia > Primates > Cheirogaleidae > Cheirogaleus > Cheirogaleus medius. Next base: position 1,868,318 of record VBSM01000316.1, read on the forward strand.
TAAATTCGTTTGCTTACGCACTTCAAAGACTCATTGCTGACCTTGAGTTAGCAGCCCATGTAGGATGGAGGACTACTTTTTGAATCTCTCTCTTGCTCTCTCTCTCTCTTTCACTTATTACCTGTTGGTTCCTAGTTTGAGTTCCCTGAATATAATAAATAGCAGATATAAAAGTTTTCTGCATATAGGCTCATGAAATCTAATTCTTTATCTTTGATCTGGAATACTATCAATTCTCTACGGCTACACTAATCAGAAGTTTTGCCAGTTAGACACTGCAAGGATAACTTAGGCAGTTTCAATGAGTTAGGATGTTATCAGGGCTGAGTATCAGTCGGTCAAAGTCTTTGATGTGGGAAGAAGACTGATAACCAACAGATACCAATGATGCTACTCTAGTAGTGTCATTGTTGGGCATACTCGTGCATTACTTATGCTCTAGAAACTTTCATATATCCGCCCCACTGTCCCATTCCCAATGCCATTCATTCAAGCCAAGACGACACCCTTATAGCCTACTAATAGGTCAGTCTCTATCTGCAGACTGGTCCTTCCCCCATCCACATCTGTCAAACTAACCTTTCTCAGTGGCTGCCCATTGTGTACACACACACACACACACATACCCCAAATCCTCATGTTCACATCACCATTCTCAAATTCCACTTATCACATGCCTACCCATTTTTTAAAAAGTTTTCTACTCCTTATGTTAGAGTAGGAGACAGGGCTGAGACCAGATTCAAGGGCTTGCAGAGTGTAGGCAAGCACTGAAATAAACAACCCTCGAGCAGAAGCTAACTAGACTACTAGGCTGGCAGCCAGATGCAGGGGCTTGCAGAGTGGGTACAGGTGTTAAAGTCTAACTAAAGGGGGTTGATAACCTCAGACAAGAACTGGCTTCAACCAGCTTGTCAGCTATTTAGCTCACCTTACGTGAACTTTGGCTAATGACAACACCATTTGCCTCGTAGTTTTAAAATTTCTCCACCCTCCAAATTGCCATGACAGTTCCCAAACAGCTATATAAAGTATGAAAATGGGAGGGAACCCAATTCTGGGAATTACTACCCACATTCTTTAGTAAAAGCCAATGCCTTAGTCTTGAATATTCCTCCCTTCAATTAGTGAGACTTCAAAAGACCGAAAATCACATCTTCCTGGTGTAGCTGCTCTTTTCGAGTCCGCCGCTCCCTTACTGGAGAGAGTGTACTTTCGCTCTTGCTTTCAGTAAAAGCTGCTTGCTTTGGCTTACCGGTGTGTCCTGAAATTCTTTTCCTGATGATCACCAGGAGACTGAAAGGGCCTACACTTGGAGGATGGTAGCATTTATAATTCGTTTATTTTTAATTCAATACTAATTTAAGTGTTCACCTTGGTCTTTCATTATTACTCTACTCAGGCCTATCTTGTAACATCCCTTGAGATATAGTTATTCCCCAACTACCAGCTCTTGTTGTATTGGTATCTTCCTCTGTCTCTGAAAACTCAAACACACAAGGTCTTCAAAGATGTAGCTTAGTTGCCAAACACTGGAATGATATTTTTAAGACAATCCATGTCGATATTCTCCTTCCTAAATGTCTCTATCATTCAGTGCTTGTATCTAGTATCATGATGCTCCATAACTTACTGCCTTCAATTTTAATCTTCCTATGCATAAGTTCCCCCAAATCTCTGCCTGAAGAACAGTGATAATATAATATACACAATCCCTCTTATTCTCCCACAGCTCATAGTCAGCATTTTGAATGAATATAATTAAATGAGAAAGAATATCTCTTTACGGTATGTTTGAAGAATTACAGAAGAAGCACAAACAGCCTTAAAGGAAACTGGATATACAAAACATTCTATTATATGAAACCTTCAGCTGATGCACGAAAATAGCATAATATCATAAGTCTCTCCTTTTATATCTTTCACATTGATTTTGTGACTTGATATTTTATTTATAATATTTCTTTATCCTATTTTCTCTCCTATAGATTTTATGCTATCCCTGGTATTATTGAATTCTGTAAAGCACTGCATACATATTGTTTGAAATAAAATAACTACCCAGTAAAATTGGAATTTCCCAGAAGATGTACTTTTTACCAAAACTGTTTAAAAAAACTGAGAGGTTAAGCCAAAAGTAATAGAAAGCGCACAAACCATTTTTGTAAGCAACATTTGTGTTTGGTTGGAGAAAGCTGGCCTTTTTTTGAGCTTGAGCACCAACAAATAGGTAACTGAAGAGGTCTTTGCTTTTAAGAGAACAGTTGTATGTGCACAATGAAATAAACGGATGTCATCTTTGCCAAAGTGATAAGTTTAGACCATTTAGAAAAGTTTTAATGGCATTCTATCTCCAAGTCTCTTTTTTTGTGCTTTATGGGTTCCGCCAAGAAGTAGCTTTAAGTCCTTAAACCTTTGGGTCAAGAGGTAGAGGTCATGTCACATGAACTCTTGCTGTTTATATTGGCACCACGGTGCTTGCATGAAGGAGACATCAGTAAGTCTGTGGGACCCACGGCGGCTTTGGATGACGTACAGAGGTATAAAGAATGAACAAAAAGATTCATTCAACAATCCACATTTAGTTTTCTAAATAGAGAGATGTAACCAAGTATTTCCTGAGGCCTCACATTTAGGTGATCAGTGGCCACCATCACCCCTGGCACCACAAATATAGCCACTAGGAAAAAAAAAAGAAAGAAACATTTATTTCTAGGTAATCCTCTATTTGTAGTCAGTGTATCATCATTTTTGTCATTTTAAAATTCCATTAAAATCTCAAATTCTCGACGTCCTAATCCATTTTAGATTCTCACTTACAGATGGTTTAATTTGGAGATTTTCTTAGTTTCTCTTTCAAGGCATGTGTGAGCCAATTGTCCCTCTTGGTGAGTATCCAGTCCACCTACTTCCCTGATTTTGGCAACCACGAAGAAAGGAAGGACTGACTTTTTCTTCCTGCATGGGTGCTCTGTGGGGCAGCCCAGCCCTTTGTCCTAGAGGTGGGGAAAGTGTGCTGAGGTCTGGGGGCTGGGCTGAGGGTTGGTAGTAATAGTTAAATTCTCTGCATCATCCATAAGTTCATTGCTAAATACTCCCCATTAATCCTCTTGGTATGATCGCTAACTAGGGGTCGTCATTGTTATTCTCTAGATGTGAAAAGCGAAGTTCAGAAATGTCAGCTCCTTTGCTCATGGATACACAGTTATAAGCACTAGAGAACCCAGGCCATGCAAAACTTATTTGTTTATTCTATTGTTTTGCCCACTAAACCATGCTGTCTCTCTCTTTTTAGGTATCGGACAATGTCACCAACCAAGTAGAACATTTTCACATCAATACTAACAAAGTCATTAGGCATTTCCATAATCACTGAATTCTCACCACCTTTGAGATAGGTAGGCAAGGTATCATTTGTATCTGACAGAGAAAAGAATTAATTGAAAACCTGTAATGCCACGGAGTCCTTGCACTGCATCTATGAAACACTGCCCTAGAGAGCTCTCAGCTCTTCGAACACACATTCACTTGCTACTTCTATTTCATCCTTGTACTCAGGCCTTTAGAACACAGAGTACTGACTTATAACAGAGCTTAAAATTTTAGTTCTGGGGACCAATTTATCAGGGAACAAAGATACTTAAAAGTCCATGTCTGCCTTTTCCTTCAGCTGTCCTCTCTCAAGTTCCTAGATCCTGAAAGCTACTTTCTCTCTGCTGTAAATAAATGTGTCTTTCCCTTAAGCTATCAATTGGGAAAAGATCATGAGAGCTACAAGGAACTTTTAAGTTGGGGTGATAAAATTAAGTGTATTCCAGTATAGAAGATATACAAGAGCGCTTAGCAGAGAGCTTGGCACATATCAGATGGAATCACTGGTTGCATCCCAAGCCTGTAAGTACTATAATGTGACTAAGAGAAACATTTACTTGCAGGGGGAGAGTGATATGTTCCACAAAGTTTAATGTTTTAGGAAGATTATTCAATCTCACAAGCCAAGAATAATCCTCTTAATAATTAAATAAATCCCTTCATTATAAGAAGAAAAGGTATGCTTATTAATGAAGTGTTTGGTAGTTAGTTTTTCAATGACCCATAACCGTAAAAGTGAGAGGTTTCTCTGCGTTCTTCTGTTTATTTTCATTTTGGCCTCTTGTCATGTCTTTCTTTATTTAACGCTCATGCCCTCATCCGGGAGATGTGTCTGTTCCATATTCCTTATTTACCATCAGTAGGCAGTACCGGGATGGCAGCTATACAATCTGAACACCTGATTGGTCATGAAACAGTAGCTTTGGCTTCTCCATCGGACCAGAGCCAATGGTCAGAGAGTGACGTCTGAGCGAAGCAAAGTTTCCACCCCAGAGTTTGTGAGCCTGAATCTTTTCTCTTCCTATTCTTTTATCTTTTTCTTAAACGAGTGTAAAAAGAAAGGACACAAAGGAGACTAACCCTTTATTTCCTTCTGTTCACTGCCACATGCTAAAGTCTTTCAGCTTTCTGCTCTTCCAACTGGCTATTTCCTTTGGGAGCTTCTCCCGGGGAAAACTGAACGAAGCACTGAGCAGGAGAGTAACATTCAGTTGCCAAACCCAGAATTTCATGTCAATAGTCGTCTGCACGTAAGTCATCGGGGTATTAGGCAAATATCATGAAGTACCGTGTTTCCCCAAAAATAATACCTGCCCATAAAATCAGCCCTAGCAGGATTTCTAAGCATTTGCGCAATAGAAGCCCTACCCCGAAAATAAGCCCTAGTGACGGGCGTGGCTACGCGGTGTATCTGCACAACCCATGCATTTCGTCACGGAGCAGTCAAGAACACGAGCAGCCCTTCTCATCTGCCCCATGAGAGCTCTATGGCTCGACAGGAGAGATCGGGGCCAATGGTTCTAAAGGAAATAGAATTGCAAGAAATTCAGGATGGAATTCGGACTTTGGAGAGTGATGATGACGTTCCAGGAGAAGACGACTTCACTGTATTTGAATAAATGTAGATTGTTGTACCGTACTTAAAATAAATAACACATCCCTTGAAAATAAGCCCTAGGGTGTCTTCTTGAGGAAAAATAAATATAAGACCCTGTCTTATTTTCGGGGAAACACGGTATGTGAAATACTTCTCTGAAAACATTGTCCCTTCCTCACCTTTGCTTTCTAGAAACCCAACGCTCTCCCTTACTTCTCTAATTTAACACAACTCCTGAATATTCAAATCTATCCACGCTTGACTGACCTGTGGTTAAAAAGAACCCTAACTTGTATTTCTATAGGACTTTTTTTGATTTTAAAATAGACATTTATGAACACATATGCATTTATATACACACATAGGCACTCATGCATATTTAATTATTCTGATAAAGTGATACTTGGGATGGTCATGCTACATTAATCAAAAATCCAAGTATCTTCAAAATGTAAGACATCCATTCTGTAGACTCAATATAGCTCCAGTGAACATAACTAGGATTAGTCTAGGGATACTAATGTGTCTAAAGATTGCCAGTGGTCCGTGTCAGTGAATATGCATAGTGATCCAAGACACATTACTATCATTGACTCTTTCTTCAAAGAATAATTCTAGCAAATTTTAACCTAGGAAAAAACTTTATTACCCTTACCAACTCAAAACCATGCCATTGACCCTCAAAGTTTGCCATTACTATTTTTAGCATATGTTTTGCTTTATTAATTACATATATCACAGATTGTTTTTATATCTGATTCCTAAATTTTCATCTTTAAAGTTATGCTGACACTGCTATAGGGTCTGAATAACACATAATGATTTTTAAACAACCGAATAATATCCATGTTCCTGGGTCTTGGGTAAGTTCCACATATAGAAGAGCAGGTAGCTATTTAATATTTTGTCTGGCTACACATCTGCTCAGAAAGAAGCTTGAAGGAGTCACTGATGCCTTTCAAGTATATTTAACTTAATTGTAACTACTATGCCAACCACTCAATTCCTTCTTAGGTATTGAGCAAAAAGTTAGTTGAACTGAACAAATCATTGTTCAATTTCCAAGATACTCCAAGTAATTAGCTCTAAAATTATTCTGGTTTCCAACTCTTCCTACTAAGTTTGCCACTACTGAAGCTCTGGACCATCAAGACATACCAAAACCATAATTGAAGACAAAGCCACACCACTGTTCTTGTTTACAGTTAGGTAGAGAAAAATGCCATTCCTTAGATTCTCAATTCTATAACAGGATGAAATACAACTACTTATCCCATTATAAATTCAGGCATATTATTAGCTGAAGAATAAAGAATATTTAGATTCCTTAAGGAGAAAGATGGATTATATTTCAAAACAAAGGAGAAATAGATAACAAGATATACAATTCAGATACCTGAACTTTATTAAAGAAGATGTTATATATAAGCAACCAATATAAGTTTGAGCCTGGGATGTTCAACATTAAATTAATTGGTGCAAATTAGGCTAAACCAATTCTGAAAAGATCTAATGTGAAACAGATTTCACAGACTATTAGGATCCTTGGTACTATCTCCATAAAAATGCCACCGTCTGGACTTCTAAAGCAACCCAGCCCCTCAGCGAGCTATTAAATCAGACAGAGAGTTCTACCTGAGGATATGAAGTGCTCATGACACTTTTGTCTTTCAAGGTAATAATAGAATGATTTTAATTTCTGGGCTCATTAAAATACACTTAGTCATTTAAGAGATTCTATTAGGTGATCCACAGCATATGACAAATTGAAGGAATTAGTCTTGGGAAAAATTTAACAATTCACTTTTCTTCTTGAGCTAATTTAAAAAATGCTGCCCTAAATAACGCTTTAATCTCTACAGGTCCTCTCCTAATTTCATTTCTTGAATAAGGAAATTCAGAATAGCAATATATGAGTCTGCATACACAACTTAAACAGATTATTTAAAGATCAACTCCAGACTTGAATATCGAACCGCCTACTCAACAGCTCTGCTGGAATGCCTAATAGACACATCCAAATGGATATACCTAGAACTGAACTGATTCCCATTTCAACTGTTCCTCCCAGGGGCTTCTCTCAGCACATGGCAACTGGCTGGATTCCACCGGTTCCTCGGTTCGAAAAACTTGGCTCTCATACATCCCTGACGTTTAGCCATCAGTCAACCCAATGAGCTCGAACGTCAACATATATCAATATTGTAAGTACTTCTTATTCCCTTCAAGGCTATTAATGTCCTAGAGCAGTGGTTCTCAAACTTTGGTGAGCATTCGAATTTCCTGGAAGGCTTGTTATAACAGAGTTTTCCTGGGCTCTATCTACCTCCATGGTCTCTGATCCAGAAAGTCTAGGGTAGAGCCCAGGTGGTGTTGCGGTCGCCGCTGCAGGAAGCAGCCTTGAGAATCACCATCCTGCCTTACACCTCTCACCCAGAGTATTGCATAGGCCTCTCTCCAGCTGCTCCTTTTCAGCCCTTGCTCCCCTGGAGTTTGTTCTCCAGAGAGTAGCCCAAAGGATTTGCTTTCAACCTAAATCAAACTCTATTACTCCTCTGCTCAGACCTCCCTTCCCCATGGTTTTCATCTCACCCAGAAAAGAAACTGAAGTCTCCACAATGACCTGGAAGACATTACGGCATCGAGCTCACCTTCTACCTGTATAAGTTACTAATTTTTCTCCAGCTGTATTGAAGGATGCTTCGAGATGCTCCAAGAATGTCAGAACACATTCCCACTCAATGCGCCTCAGTTTGCTGGTGGTTCTACCTGCAAAACTCACCCTCCTCATTTTGGAATGGTGCATTCCCTCAGCATGCTCAAATCACATTTTCATAGAAAGGCCTTTAATTTTTTTCTTAGAACTCACAGAGAATATTATTTACAATTTGCCAAATATACTTGCTCATTTCTTATCTGTCTCCCTCTACGACAATATGAGCAATCACGAGAGCAGAGACATGGCTCGTTTGTTCACCACTAGATTCTCAGCACCTGGAACAGTGTCTCACACACAGTAGCTGCTTGTACATTATTGGATCAGTCAGCAAAAAAAATAAATAATGTAGGCCTAGAGGCAAAGTGGCGAATTAATATAAGAGCACATTCTGTACTTTTGTATTAAGAAGTGTGCTAGATACTTAATTATATGGCATTATGGGCACACCTTAGAGATATTACAGTTTTGATTCCAGAGTACAACAATAAAGTGAGTCACATGCATTTTTTGGGTTTCCCAGTGCATATAAAAATTATGTTTACATTATACTGTGGTCTATTAAGAGTGCAATGTTATTTCAAAAAAACAATACATATATATTAAATAAAACATTGTATTGCTGAAAAATGCTGAGGATCATGTGAGCCTTCAGCAAGTTGTAATCTTTTTGCTGGTGGAGGGTTTTGCCTCAATGTTAATGGCTCCTAACTCATCAGGGTGGTGATTGCTGAAGGTTGGGGTAGGCTGTGCCAATTTCCTAAGATAACAACAAAGTTTGTTGCATTGATGAGCTCTTCCTTTCATGAAAGATTTCTCTGGATCATGCAATGCTGTTTGATAGCATTTTACCCACAGTAGAACTTTTTTTTTCCCAAAGTGAAGCCAATCCTCTCAAACTGTGCTTCTGTTTTATCAACTAAGTTTATGTCATATTCTAACTCCCCTGTTGTTTCAACAATGTTCACAGCATCTTCGCCAGTAGATTTCATCTCAATAAACCACTTTCTTTGCTCATCAATAAGAAGCTACTCCTCATCTATTAAATTTGTGTTGTGAGATTACAGCAATTCAGTTCCATTTTAAGGGCCCACTTATAATTCTAGTTCTCTTGCTATTTCTACCCCATCTGTAGTTACCGTGTTTCCCCGAAAATAAGACAGGGTCTTATATTTATTTTTCCTCAAGAAGACACCCGAGGGCTTATTTTCAGGGGATGTGTTATTTTTTTTTAAGTACGGTACAACAATCTACATTTATTCAAATTGAGTGAAGTCGTCTTCTTCTGGAACATCATCCTAACTCTCCAAGCCCCGAATTCCATCCTGAATTTCTTGTGACTCTATTTCCTTTAGAACCATTGGCCCCAATCTCTCCTGTCGAGCCATAGAGCTCTCATGGGGCAGATGAGAAGGGCTGCTCGTGTTCTTGACCGCTCCGCGACGAAATGCAGGGGTTGTGCAGATGCGCTGCGTAGCCACGCCCATCACTAGGTCTTATTTTCGGGGTGGGGCTTCTATTGCGCAAATGCTTAGAAATCCTGCTAGGGCTTATTTTATGGGGAGGGCTTATTTTCCGGGAAACACAATACTTCCCCCTCTGAAGTCTTGAATACTTCAAAGTCAGCCAGGAAGATTGGAATCAACATCCAAACTTCTGTTAATAGTGATAGTTTAAATTTCTCCCACAAATCACAAATTTTCCTAATGGTATCTAAAATAGTGAATTCTTTCCAGAAGGTTTTCAATTTACTTGCCCAGATCCACCAGAGAAATCACTATGTGTGGCAGCTATAGCCTTAAATAATAAGACTTGAAATTAGAAATTACTCTTTGATCCAAGGGCTACAGAATGAATGTTGTGTGCAATGGACAAATTGAACTAGATTAATTCACTTGATAAATATTTTGAGTGTCAATTATGTGTCGGGCCTTATCGAAGCGTAGGACACACAAAGATAATTTTTTTAAAAAGTCTCCATTTACAATCCAGTAGAGAAGAAAAACAACACAATTGCTGTGTGTTTGTATGTGTGTCTGTTTGTCTGTCTGTCTGTCTCATTACAAGATGAGGTGAAGCTAAGATGGAATATAATAGTCCCAGAAGAATACAGTGTATACAAAGGACACCGTGTCAGATTCAGGATTTAGACAGAACGTATTACTTATCAGTTGTCTATGAAACATCTAAGAAAAGATGTCAAGTAAGTTATCTTGCCTATTAGTCTGACGCTCAGAGTGAAAATCCGGCTGGGAGGTCCACGTTCCAGATGTGTTATAGGAGTTGGCTAATCACTCCACGACTATGAATGACATCTCCAAAGCAAAGTGTTCACAGCAAGGAGACAGGAACAGTGCTTTGTACAGAAAAAAATACTAAAGTGTCAGAAGTGCTGAGTAATAAGTTTGGGATTTGGAAAAATGTCCATTGACCTTAAAAACACTAAAGTGGTCAGTGACCACGTTTTTTGGAGACGTTTTGTGAGGAGGAAAAAATAAAAGACAGTTGGGAGGGGTTTTTGCAACGAGTGGAAAGGGAAGGAAATAGAGACACTAGAAGAGAGATGATAAAGGAACAGCTTAGGGATTTGCTGAGCAATTCTTTTTAGAAGCTTGGTTATGATGAGCAGAAAGAGCGAGGGTGACTATATGAAGGAAACCCATTAACTCTTCACTCTACGTAAGTGCCATTCATTAAATTAACTCTGGCATCAGACTTTCCAACAATGAATAAACATTTTGGAGGTGCTTGCTCTGTATTAGGAATTCCACAAGGTCATCGCATCCGCATGACCACCTGGGATTCTCACAACATATCGACGTGTGTGGAATTATTAAAACCATTACATAATGTAATGGAATTACTTTTCTGGAAATTACTTTCCAGAGCCTCTATTCAACATATATCTCCAAATGTCTGTTCTGTCAACCCTCTTCAATGCCTTACGATCACTGGTGACCTCATCCTTATCCAGATCTTTATATCAGTTAAGTTCTTGTCCTGCCCGCTCACACTCCTCTCCTTGGTCCTTTCACTCAACTGCTGACTAAATGCCATCTAGGTGGGGTGTTTAATTATCCAGCCCTGACCAGAAAACACTGCAGAATCAACTCGGATTATTTTTTTAAAGAAAAACAATCAATGTGAACTGTTCAAATTCACCAGTCACTTGTACAGTTCCCGATTTTTGCTTCTACCTCTTAAAAGATTGAAATAAGATATTTCAATTTTAAGGCTGGCTTGGATTTATAGAGTATCATTCTTTCAAAGAGCACAGTGACCTTTCTCATCTGTCCTCACAGTATCTGTAGAAGAACAAGCATTATTCTCATTTAACAGCTGAGAAAACAGACACAGAAGGTGAAGTGAGTTTGTTACAGTGTGCTCCTTCTCTCTTGCTTGGCAGTGACCTTACATTGCAAAATTCTTTGCAGGATGTGCACCCCTTAGGAAAAAGAGGCATTCTAATTATGGTTAATTCCAAAAACCTAGGGGTCTGGGCCATTGCTTTAGCAAAAACCATAAGGTTGAATGAATATGAAGGAGAGAATTAAGTTTATTACTGCTATTACCTATTGTATAGCAAATATTAAAAGAATGCAGCACTCACGTTTACTTAAATTTCTGATTAACCATGAATATTTTTTGGCTTAAGTCTTTAAAACAAAATTTTCTGAGACATGATATTACGGCTCTATGCCTTTTTTTGCCAGCCTCTGTGGAGAGTGCAAAGAAAAAAATGCTTAGAATCCATTAGTTTAACATAATAGTTCCCATTCATCACTCCACACCATTTCACGGGCAAATTTCATGACACGCAATTTTCTATTGATGATATATTTACCTAATATCTTTATGATCTCACCTTTGAATAGCAGTCTTTAGAGTGGAGTACATTTGTCTAAGAAGTGTTCAAGATGGTCTATTGGGAAAACAATGGAACTTCTATTTTTATTTTTATGTTAGTCTGTTTAAGCTGTATATTTGTATATGCTTTAGGATTATTTCTAATGTGTGTTACAGTGCCCACCCCAATAAATACTGAATGAGCAAATAACCGATATTTGTATTCTTCCCATGCCCAAAAGAACGCCTTGTACACAGCCAGGTACACAGTGAATCTTTCCGAAATACTCATTCATTTAGTAAAATATTTTTTTCTTTTTTTTTTCCCTTAAATACCTAGATAAGACAACTTTCATTAAGGTTTCAGAATTTGGGACGGAGGGATAGAGCAAGAAAATATAAAGTCATCTGGAAACAAGGAAGGGAAAATTCTGTCTTCTAGGTTTGTGGCACAAAGGATGACTGAAATAAATTGGTACTGGAACCAGAATATTCTATGAAAGAATCCTTCTAGAATATTCTATAAAAAATATATCGAAAGCCAGGTCTTAGATGCAGGAAGTTTTGTACAGAGAAAAGAGATCAAGAGGAACCTGTCCACGTGGAGTGGAGGGAAGGTGGTGAGGAGGCACAGGAGGGACAGAAGTTGGAGAGAAGGAAGCAAAGCCTCAAAGGACAACCTGGCAAAACAGCACATCAAGCTGAAATCTCTGAAGGTGGCAGCTAGTGCTGCCTCTGAGTTGCTCAAAATCCCCCAGTGGCTGTCTTTGGCAGAGAAATCTTGCGTACTGGGTACCAGGGCTTTTGCTTAGACAGCTGTACCCTTCTGAGTGCAGGAATATCATTCTAAAGCATCAAGATTCACTGAAAATTACTGCAGAAGACTGATCTGAGTTCATAAACCGTGTTTCCCTGAAAATAAGCCCTACCCATAAAATAAGCCCTGGCAGGATTT
>VBSM01000316.1:1886851-1898595 GCA_008086735.1 Cheirogaleus medius
ATTTTCGGGGTATGGCTTATATTGCGCAAATGCTTAGAAATCCTGCTAGGGCTTGTTTTATAGGTAGGTCTTATTTTGGGGGAAACACAGTATTAGCTTTTTTTGATCTTGGCAGGGCAGGGTGGAGAGGACGCAGCTGAGCCCTGTGGAGGGTCAGCTTTCCCCTCTATGGGTGCCCGTGTCACCAAGGCCCGTGTCCCCTGGCTTGCTCTCCTGCAGGTCACCCCGAGAGTCTCTGCAACGGCCTCAGACAAACCTCAGGTGAAGGTGCCCCTGCTTGGTGGCGTCGGTGGGGTCACAGGGCTCCGAGAAGGGTGCTTGGCCTGGCTGGTGGCCCTGGCCGAGGGGCCCATCTCCATGGACATTTTGATACAAGCGTCACTGTGTAATGATCAAATCAGGGATTTTAGAACATCCATCACCTTGAAGACTTATAATTTCTTTGTGTTGGGAATATTTCAAATCTTCTATTTGGAAATACAAATTATTGTTAACCCTACTGTGCTATGTATTGAACACTAGAACTTATTTCTTCTTCTTCTTTTTTTTTTTTTTTTGAGACAGAGTCTCACTCTGTTGCCCGGGCTAGAGTGCCATGGCGTCAACCTAGCTCACAGCAACCTCAAACTCCTGGACTCCAGCGATCTTCCTGCCTCAGCCTCCCGAGTAGCTGGCACTACAGGCATGCGCCACCATGCCCAGCTAATTTTTTCTACATATTTTCAGTTGGCCAATTAATTTTTTTCTATTTTTAGTAGAGATGGAGTCTCGCTCTTGCTCAAGCTGGTAGAACTTATTTCTTCTAGCTGTATGTTTGTACCCTTGAACCAACTTTTTAACCTGCCTCACACTTGCAAATAGTTTCAATGTAAAGTCTCTTTAATAGTCCTTTCTGATGGACTATGTGATTTCTTTCTTGTGAGGTATTCCAGACTGATGTATATATATCATGACACCATAAAAACAGGTCTTGGTCTGGTAATGCCCACTCCTCTACCTTATAGAGAAAGTGTGCAACTCAAACTAAAGTCCAGAGAGAGAAGTAGAGCTAAGAGAGGAAGAAAAAGAGATAGTCACCTAAAACTAAGTGTCTTTTAGTCATGATTACAGCTATGCCTGAAGCCAACAAAGCCTCTAGTCATTCCAGCTATACGATTTCATATATTGCCATTTTCTTTGAGGTAGTTTGGATTGGGTTTTTGACACTTGCGACTGAAAAGAGAAGTATATCTTCTGTAATGAAACATATGCAGTGCTGGGAACTTCATGATCTGCAATGTCAATAAAAATAATAGAGCTTAGGAGAAAAAATAGGGTTGAAAGCAGAGCATTCAAAGCTCGTACAAGTCTGTATCTCACTAGCAAAAATAATACTAATATAATATCATCTCAGTTTAACAAACACACACACACACAAAAAGACACATTACATTTCCAGTGCAAAAAAAACCATAGTAAGCAATGTTGCACACAACACATTCAAGATAGTGTTTATGGTCAGAACTGATTCTTGTAGAATATTGCAAAGTGCACGGGTATTGCAGGCAATAGAATGATACCGTTTGCTACAATCACTTGTGCAGTGCACTTTCTGTTTAACTATTACTCGAAGGCACAAACCCTTAATGGGCTGAGAAAAAATGTGTATAAATCAATGTGATTTCCACATTCTGACATAATTACCCTGTTTATAAGTAACGTACGAGCTTATTCACATCACAAAAGCGTGCAATATACCAGAATAGACTGGAGCCCTGTAGAGCTATCGTTTTTCCTTTGCTCAGTTGCTCCGCTGGTGATTTAGAAAGTTGCACATATCAGTAATTACCTCCATGTATTTTAAAAACTCATCTGAATCTATTTTTCATTTCTATGCAATCTTCCAGTCTCAGATGGTTTGTCATAAAGATGTCTTGTTTCAGTATCACACATTCAGTAAAGATACAATATCTTTGCACACCATGAATTACCTAAAATACTCTCCCATTTCTTGTAATAACTACATTATAGGATGGCAGGTGTTCTGAATAGTTGGCTGAGATCCGGAGTAAATTGTTCTTATTTTTTATTTAAAAGATAATATACGTGTAATATATTTTTTATATTTTCAGCATTATATTTTAGTTTAACAGAGGGGATATTTTAAGGGAATCCAGAACTAGAAATTGAGATATTATAGTACAAACTGGCTAGTTGTTCTCCAACCTCTTTTCCTTTCCTCCTACGCATATAGCTAGACTATATTCCCCAAACTGCCGTGCAGTCAGGTATGGCCTTATAACTAAATTCTGGCCAATGGACTTTAGATGTAAGCTATTTACAATCTTTCCAAATTTGACCCATGCAGTCTTCTATCTAGTCTCCTACCTCTCTCTTCCCCTTGACTCTTGGCTGCCTACCAACAACCAGAGTATTCCTGGGAGTCTTGCATTAAAAAAACAGCAGATCCTCTGTCTGCTTAGATCCCTGAATGACTGTGTGGATGAAAATCCACTCATTTTTACTCCACATGAATTAGAAATATATTTCCATGTGTTAAGCTGCAAAGATTTCCAGATTTGTCTGTTATAGTAGAGTATGTTGCCTTAACTAACATGGATAACTTCTGTTGGACATTACATAGGTTCTTATTAAAAATCTGCAGACCCAGAAGGGGAGAAAAGGGTAAGTTAATATTTGTTCCTGTGTCATTTTGCAGGTAACACAGCACTGAGTTGGAATAGGGAGAAATCTGGGGTCTGTCCCAAGAAGGAATTTTACCTACATGCCAATTAGCTTCTTTTGTTTCTTTCTTTTTTTCTTTTTTTTTGGTTGGTATGTGTTTTAGCCAAGACACTTATGGTTGCAAGGATCATAAACCTATGCAAATTATGTGATATAAAAAGGGATTATTTTAAGGTACATTGATTTTTTTTTTAATCAAATTCATGGGCAAGAGCTTTGTGCAAAGAAATTATGATCTGTCAAGAACTGAGAAATCTACTGCCTCGGAGGCACAGATGGTGGGTGGTCTCTGCATCCCCACTAAGTTCTCTCTCTAAGTCCCAGGGCCATCTACTAACTCTTCAGGCTCCTGGTCCACCAGGCCAACCATCACACCAGGGAACAGCAACCTCTGAGTTCAAATTCTAGACAGAACGAAAATGAGTGAATCTGATAAAATGAAGATTATCTCTGATTCAGCGAAGCCTTGTACACAAGCCTTACACTGTGCCGTGATTGTCCTTGGATTGGTAATGTGTTTTCCTCTAGACAAATTAGTTTTGGCTGGAGGGGGCTGGGTCACAAGACCCATACCCATGCATCAAGGAGTACCTTTATATTTAGAACAAAATATCAGTCAGCTGAGCTGAGCTTTGATTTGTGCTACTTAGGGAAGGAGAAACAAGAAATAAAGGCTGCTAAGTGCTCTTATTCCCAATATGTCTTTCCGGTTTCCACTGCAGCTCTCTCAAACACCATGGAAATAAGATGGTCCCTTGGAACATAATTATTTATTTCAATTAGGAGTTTTAGTGTAGTTCTTCTAGGAACATAGCCAAGGATAAGCTATTCCTCTTATAGAGCTATTCCACTATGAAGAGGCATAGCATGTTTTCCCGAAAATAAGCCCTACCCATAAAATAAGCCCTAGCAGGATTTCTAAGCATTTGCGCAATAGAAGCCCTACCTCGAAAATAAGCCCTAGTGACGGGCGTGGCTACGCAGCGCATCTGCACAACCCATGCATGTCGTCGCGGAGCGGTCAAGAACACGAGCAGCCCTTCTCATCTGCCCCGTGAGAGCTCTATGGCTCGACATGAGAGATCGGGGCCAATGGTTCTAAAGGAAATAGAGTCACAAGACATTCAGGATGGAATTCGGGGTTTGGAGAGTTAGGATGATGTTCCAGAAGAAGACGACTTAACTATATTTGAATAAATGTAGATGGTTGTACTGTACTTAAAAAAAATAACACATCCCCTGAAAATAAGCCCTAGGGTGTCTTCTTGAGGAAAAATAAATATAAGACGCTGTCTTATTTTCAGGGAAACATGGTAGCTAAGATAAGTACTTTGTGAAATTTAATCTCCTATGTACTCTATTTGGCCAAAATCACTCGGATTTTTTAGTTGGTTGATGACAACTGTCTAATATTCATATGAGTTGTCTCAGCTTTTCATAGATTAGCAATTTAATAGAGTTTAGATGTGGGAAGAGAGGATTAGACAATTATGCTAATAGTCAATTTTTTACTTGGAATTCTCCATTGCTCCTTATCCTTATCAAATTGTGTCTTGGGCTGATCCATTTTTCTGGGTCACATTTCATCAAAATGGCAAACACCCAGAGGTGATTGGCACAATTAAAGGTACTGAATTGCAGAGACCACATCTTATACTTCTTTATGTTTATCGTTAACTCCTAGCTTAATATTGTGTATATATAGTAGGTGTTATATTTCTTAATTTATTCTGATTCTCTCTTATTTTTTAATTTACATTTGAATTTTTTAATCCTTCTTAAGTCAAGGAGACAGGCTGAGTTTGTTATGGAAAGATCTTTAACATCTTTGTAGACTTATTAATTTTCCGTTTTAACAGAGACAGAAGACCTCAGAGTTAGCACCTTGTGTAGGCAACAGTATCTAGCTAGAATTCAATAACCTTATTTTGTTTATAATGTATTTATGTTTATGGTTTCCTTCTATTTATAGGAAGGAGTACTAGCTTTTATAGATTTGGTATAGATGGTTTTTTTTCTTTTCTTTTTTTTTTTAATTTCAGAATATTACAGGGGTACAAACGTTTGATTACATAAATTGCTTTTGTACCAAACTCGAAGTTGTAAGTGTGCCCATCCCCCAGATAGTGTGCACTGTACACGTTTGGTGTAAGTTTACCCATCCTCTCCTTCCCTCTTTCACCTGCTTGATTTCTGATGAATGTTATTTCCATATGTGCACATAAGTATTGATCAATTAGTTCCAATTTAATGGCATGATTCTCTCTTCTTAGAATGAAGCTCCCCATTTGGTCTTGGCTCTTCATTTCTTCCTTCATTTGCAGATGGGTGCTCCCAAGTTTAGCCCCCAGCCTCATCCTCTGTCTAAGGTGGTGCAGGGTCTCCTTCATGTTCTTTGCACAGATACGAACTTTTGATGTAATGCTTTACCCCTTCCATTCACTACCCATCCCCTGATATTCCCATGCCTCTCTCTCTTCCTTCATCTTCTGAGATTCTTGTCCTCTGAACAATCCAAGATGCTTGATGCTCACCATATTAACTTCTGTAAGTGTTCCCATACCATTCTCTCCCCTGGAAGGTTCTTTTAGCATCTTGATTAGATAACAAGGGAGAAAAAATGTGCTATTCTGTATTTTAAAAGGCTTGGTTCAAATCCCAACTCTTATATTTACTCTTAGTTGGACAAGAAAGTTACTTAGTTTCTTTGAGCTTTAGCTTCCTTGCTTTAATATTTGATGATGAAAATGATTTTCTTGGGTGGTCTTTGGAGGGATATTCCATGAGATTGTATGCAAAGTGCTCATTATGTCAGCTTCTGTTCCTCCCCTTCTGTCAGTCCTTACTTGTCTCATCTAGTACCCAGATCAAATGCCACTATTTCTCATTAAATTTCTCTTTTATCATTTTCTTTGTTGAGACATTTATTTGATGTGTATGCCTAGTTTTTCAATAAAGGAAGGCCAAGATATAAATTTTTTAGTCTTTCCTATCACAATTTCCAGGTCTTAATTGAGAGGTACAATAATTAACTCCAGGTTTGAACACCAGCTCACTACCTGTGGAAACTTACGCAGGTCGCTTAACCTCTCTGTCCCTCTTATACTCATCTGTAAATATGGATAATGCTAATATGCAACTGCATTAATTTTCTATGAAGATAAAAAAAGGAGTTATGAAATTTGAACTTTATCTGGCACACAGTAAAGCCCCAAAACACAAACAAATGCTGGCTATTATTATTGACACTATTACTAGTATTATTATATCCATGTGTATAGCCAACAGTTACTCTGTAACTACCTAAGGACAATTCACCCAATATAAAAGAAACGCATCCATATTATGCTGAATTTTCATACACAGCCTTCCTGAGATTTATCTCACATACCTCACACCCTAACATGAGAGATCTGTTCTTTAGGAATCTGCCCATATGTAAATCTTACTGTTTTTATGAAAGCACATCACGAAATGCCTGTACTAACATGACAGTGACTTCCAAACAAAGCTTAAAGGGCATTAAATTACATTCATGGAAATAGCTTGAGAAAAAGCTTATGGATTCAACGGCAATGTGTCTATAAATCAGTCACCCAGTAGTATGACAATAGGTGCTTTGAAAGAGGCTGATGCATCTCATGTGAGGTAGGGAAATTGCTTGCGAGATAAACAATAATATGCCATATAAATATCAACACATTCTTCAAAGATGCTGCCTTTATCTTTCCACATAATATTTTATTCTTTCCTGCTTTTCTCAACGAAAATAAGACCATTTCTTCATTTATAGGCACCAGGAAACATATCTAGGTAGTAAATGGAATAGCATTTTGTTTTTATTAGACATGATTAATCCAAAAAGCCATTTGAGTCAGCATAATGTTGCTGGCTGAATCAAACAAACACCCAAACTCGAGTGGCTTAACATGACAAAAGTTTATTTATCATTCATGTTCAGCTCATTAAGGATGTCCCTGATTCATGGGCAGCTTTCTTCCACAAAATGATGCCTTCTACTGTGTATATGGGTGACTCCTAGGGCCATGATTTCTCTGCATTGCAGTCAAAAAGAGAGAAATGGAAGCCATAAAAGAGAGAAATGGAAGGCAGAGGAGATTAGAGAAGGCACATCTCTTTCTCACTATCTTGTCTCTAAAATGATACAACATTTCTGCTCCTACTCAGTTGGCAAAAACTAGTCCTTATCATCCTACTGAAATGCAAGGCAGTGGTGGTCCTGGAGGCTATACATTTAGCACTCTACTGGGAAGACACTTCCAGTGGCTTTATACCAAACCACAGCAAAGAGGGCATGAATCTGGGTAGATGATGGGTTCTTTCTGCCACATGTAAGTTGGCCGGATACTCAGAAGAAGATATTAGGAAAATGAACCTAAGAGCCCTGTCAATTACTTAAAAATATTAGTTCCAAGGGACAGAAATAAAAACTAAATGAAAGGGATCCCCTAAGAAACTTTGATCCATCTTCTAAGAAGATCCCTTCCTCTCTCTCCTTACCCCAAAGCATTATAGGATATAGGGATGAGAAGGATGCTGGACTGCTTTTTGATTGTGTACACTCTACCACCTTCTAAAGATGGTATCTTACTTAGTCCATCTGGGGAGCTATAGCAAAATGCCACTGACTGGGTGGCTTCTCACAGTTCTGGAGGCTGGGAAGTCCAAAATCAAAGTAACGGCAGCTTCAGTGTCTCTAGAAGGCCAATTATCTGCTTCATAGATGACATCTTCATGCTGAGCTCTCACATATCAGAATGGGCTAGCTAGCTCCCTGAGGTCTCCTTTATTAGGGCGCTAATCCCATTCATGAGGGTTTCACACTCATGACTCAATCGCCCCCAAATCCCACCTCCTAATACCATCACCTTAAGTATTTTAGATACTGTCAGGGCTACGGTTGTCATATACAAATTTAGGGAATGACACAGCATGTAGACCATAGCAGATAGAAAAGAAACTATTTTGGAAAGCATTAAGTTATCCTTCAAGACCTGTAGCAATCTTCTGCAGAAGATTTAGGCTAGTAATCACCAACAAAGCAAATATGAGCTAATCTTTTAATCTTTTGAGACATCATTTTTTTTTGGTTACTTATACTAAAAGGATTGCATGGGAAATTTTATAAAGCCTTTCCAATAATAAAAATCAGTGGATTAAACAATGATGGGGAATAAAAGAGAAGGAGAAATAGTGTAAAAAGTAGTAAATATCAGCTGTTTAAAGTGGTTCATTGATATAAAAAGAAAACTTTTGCCTTAGAACATTCAAAAAATAAATCAGTTTCCCAGTCCTGTATGGATTCACTTTGTCCTACTGAAAATATTTATTAATGAAACACCAATAAATACAGATAAACCCTAACCAAATGACAAGATTGTTAACAATCAAAAAGCGCCATCGGCATAAAGACATTTGTCCCCCTCAGTAGAACAAAACTGAACCAACTCTTTCTAAACTTAAACATTTAATATTAATCAATGTGCTGTTCTATATTAACCAATGAACATGGTAAAGAAAGCTTTAGTACAATATTTGTGTTAAATACTTCCAATTGTGAATGCATAGAACAAAAATTGTTAATAGAAAATTATTAGAAAATTATTCTGTAGAGACTTTCTAGAGTTATTTGATAGAACTCTGTAGAGTTAGTTTTCTAGAACTACAGGTAGCCTAGAAAAGGAAAATCTATGATCAATCACTTCACAAAGGCCAAAAAACCCCTCAGTTTCCGGACTTCAATAAAAAGGCATCTGAATTTACAAAATGTAAAGTGCTGCATGTGTTTATACACATAGAAGTTAAGATCTGAGTGACTCCCTCTAATTCAAATGAGGCTATCAAAATAATTCCAGGAAATCTGATTAGATCACAGAGGGAAAGCTGACCACATACTAATTAATGCCTGAGAACTGAAAGGCACTCATTATGAAAAACATATCCTATCTAGACACTTAATGAATCCATGGCATGACTATGTATCTGTTAATTTGCCAGAGCAGACCAATCGACTAACTTGAAGTTAAGCAATAGAGTGTGCAATGCATATGGAGATCATTCCACTGTATGAAGAGATGCTAAATCACAACATAGCAAAGCAGTAAACTACAGCACCCAATCCAAAATATTGTTGAGCCTCAATTTCCCCAGCTACAAATTAGAATTGGAAAATATTTTAGAGATCAGTTCATCTAACTCAAACATTAAGGTTTCCTAAAATAGATATACTATAGGTCATTCATTCTCTAGAAATATCACCACTTTTTTTAAAAAAATGCAGTGATTTACCACCATTTAATTTTGAAGGGAAAAAAACTTGATATTTTAGAAAGGCAGCTCTTGGCTATTTTTATGAGTGACACAGATGAAAATTATTTGTTTAAGGAAAAAGTTATTAAATGTATAAAAATAGTCAAATAGTATCTGAAGAAGAAAATTTAAACCATCAGTATTTCTACTGTCTAGAGATAACCACTTCATTACTTTTTATTTTACTAATTTAGAATAGGTTAGTTGAAATGAAGGATTATCTACAAAAAAGATATGTATAAATACAGGGGTAAACAGATTTCAGAGGTAATACTTACAAACTATTGTAATTAAATGAAATTCTCAAACATTCCCTTAAGCCTTGAGAAACCTTTATTTGCATAGAAACAACCCATATGTTAATTGAAAATCATTAAAATCTACTAATTCCAACAAGTTTCCTAGGGATCTATCACAGACAATACTCTGTTAGTCTAGCTTTTCATATCAAATGGTCTTGAAATAAACCTAATTGAATTTCTTTTAATATTTTCATTAATGCACACCACGCATATACAGAGCTCCCCTACAAAATCCAAATGAGTATGTTTAATTATACTGCAGAATAATTTAGAAATTAAATCAGATCAGAAAAAGAAAATAAAATTTTCAAACCTTTCAAACTTAATAAGAACATCTATGAGGTCTACAGTAAAAATCAAGCACTAAATCATAATATTAATATAGTATGACCATTTTAATTCAAGTTAATGTGATGAAATATCATGTTATTTTTAGAAGAAAAATACTTCAGATTTTTTTTTGTTATCACACTATCTGAAAAAATGGGTGCAAGAATTTAATCAAATGTGGGTGGTATAACTAATAAACATAGGTGATGCGGTATCCACAAAGTTTTCTTTGAAGACCTCATAATGATGGGATAGCATGGTAATTAGGTCTCACAGAAGTAAGTAGTCATCTTCCAGAATAGCCAACAACATACGATTCACCTCTGAGTTTCTTCTTACTTGAAGAACTGGACATAACTTATTCCAAAGTGAGTAACAGTGGGGCTTTATTTAACAAAGCCTGACAGTTCTCCTGACCAACAGTGAGAGGGTTATGAGTATGTGTACATGCAGTATATATGCAAAAAAAAAAAAAAAAAAAAAAAAAAAAAAAAAACCCAAAAACTCAGGACCACTGCCCCAATTCCTTAGGCAAAAGAGAAGGTAAAGGCGTCAGGCAGCTAGGAAGGACTAGCATCCCAGATGATTCATTAAGGAAATTTCCTTGCTGGCCTCCCATAAGCAAGGGCATGCAAATTGTATCTTTAGGTACATAGGCAATGTCTAGCTCCTAAAAGTAACATTTGTTCCATTCCACACTAATGAAGCACAAGTTTATCTTCACAGGTATAAAACAGAGACAAGACAGGATCAGACATTCTTCTACCAGCCCAGGGACATCTACATGCTTCCTTCATTCCCTTTTTCTCTTCTAACATTCACCTTATCTTATGTAAAATGTACATTTTCCCAGGTCTCAGGAGAATGTAACCATTTTGTCTCACTACCTCCATGCCCTACCTTTCTTTTTTCTTTCTCTATGCTCTGCTCCCCTTAAATACCGAAAATTCCAAATTCCCCTTTGGAAAAACAGCTATAGGTTTGTCTGTGGTTTGTGTTTCTCCCAGGTGCATCCTCAACTTCGGCTTAATAATCCTTCATTGATTGAGATTTTTTGCTTCAGGCACATATATAGGTCGACATATATTAATATAATATTTAAGTTCTTGATTTGTATGCATAAAAGAGATTATAAGCCTGCGTTCAACTAAATTGTCCTCCACCTGTGAAAGGACAAATGTTAAAAAGAATGTCGCAGCAGCTTTTTCTCACCCAGCTTGTTTGTAAATCTAAGAGTAGTTATTAGTATTAAAAACAGTCTTGAAAAATAGCTAATGACTTGCAATAGTGAACCCCAAATTTAAAAGGAAGCAGGGGTGGGGAGAAAAAGAGAGAGAGAGAGAGAGAGAGAGAAGACAGGAGAGGAGAGGAGAGGAGAGGAGAGGAGAGGAGAGGAGAGGAGAGGAGAGGAGAGGAGAGGAGAGGAGAGGAAGAAAATCCCAGTGTATCATTTGGTACATTAAGTGACTTGAGACATCACCCAAAGGTGACAGATTTACATTTGGTCTAAGCAAAAATAAACAAATAGGAAAAGGCACGAAAAAAAATGACTGATACGAAAACCAATAACTGAGCTTGTACTTTGGAGCCAGGATAAGATAAAATAAACCAGATATATTCACCCATCTTAAACAATAGAAAAACTGGAATAGATGTAGTCCAGGAAAACTAATTAGATGAGCCCTGAAATAGCCCCCTGGCTTACTGCCACCATCGAAAGAGAATTTATAGGATATACAATGGGAGGAGAAATGTAAACCGAGCCTGGTTATCTTACTGAATTACAGAGTTAGAATTTGAGATTCCAGGAGCCCAAGATGACAAGAATTTTAAGGACAGAAAAGAGAGAAGTTGATGCAAAGAGGAGAAAGGTTGAAAGGGAGAAAGGGGAGGGAGAGAAAGAGAGGGAGAGGGAGGAAAGGAATGAGGGGAGAGAAAGAGAGATCCCTCCAAACCACTAAAATATCCATTTGAGGCCAAATAATGATCTATCTGCAAAGGTGTGTGGGGAAACTAGCAAGGCTGTGAAATGTATCACAGGAAAGGAGCAGATGGAAA
>VBSM01000316.1:1949590-1961153 GCA_008086735.1 Cheirogaleus medius
AAAAAAAAGAAAACCACTACGTGAAATGTTCTCACGAAGTATGTCTTAATACGTCCGCAAACACCCAAATTGGCATGTATTGCTGTTGCACCTAAGTTTATTCATAAAATTCAGTTAAGTATTACTGAAAAGTCTGGGATGCTCTCAGAACCTTAAAGATTCCGGGATCATAGGATGAAATTCATTTACCAAACCCTTAAAATAAACTATGTTACTCGTGGGCTACGAATGAGTTACGACCTTGGCAAGAGAGATGAGTCCTGGGTCATTGGGGGTAGAAGTGGAGCCAACCAACCTCTAGGTGGCCTGAGTCCCCTGGTGGTCACCTCCACCTGTGAGCAGAGTCTTCAGGCTTCCATGGGCGGTAACCCCGAGAGGAAGGACTGAGGAAGCCCCTGGTCCCTACTGGCAGTGAAAATGGTGATTAATATCCAGCATCTGCTGCTCCACATTGAAGCGTGACTTGGTCATGGACGTGCCATCTGGTCGTCTGTCTCAAGAGCCAGCTGCAGATTGTGGCCTTCCTGTTGTGGACAGGGTGCTCTACCAAGAGGATGCACTTCTCACAGAGCCTGTTAGAGAGCCAGAGTGCACTGTGTAGAGGGGACTGTGCCCAGAGATGGCAAGCAAGGACTCCAGACACGCACAACTCCAGCCAGAAGCCCCAAGTCTAAAGCCTTCTCATGCATTGATTCGTTGGTTCATTGTCTGATGTGATTTTTTTGAGGCACAACTGATACTCTTTTTTTTAGAGGCATCCAAATGTGTCATAGGGTCCCTCATCCAACAAGGCAGTGCATTTTTGTAAATTAGAGCTTCGTCGTTATTTTGAACCACTTGACATGAAAAAGAGAAATGATTGGATTTTAAACCCATTCCCGTTTTCACAATAAATTGAAAAGAAAGAGTGGTTACAACCTTTAAACGTAATTTGATATGTTTTCAGTGGTTATAAAAAATGATTTTAATTATTATATTATCTACTTGTGTGAATGGAGTTTCTTGTTACAGAGATTTCTATCAAGAATTTGAAGAGATCATAGTAAAAAAAAGCTTCTGATTTTTTGGAAATTTCATGTAACCACTTCAAGCATAAAACAAGTTCTTACAAATTGTTTTGTTCTCAATGGGAAGGTCAAGTTTCTAATTAATAATAACCTAAAAAGATTTTATTTAAAAATGTTATCCAAGTAAATATTTTATATTTGTCCTAATACTTATATTTTATAATTCTAACCAAAGATATATCACTTGCAAGCAAAAAAAGAGATTGCTTTCAGCAAACCTCATTTGTATACTTCCAAATCCTCAATATATCATATATATATAAATATAATTATTATTTTAAAAAAAATTTACTATGGTCTCCAGCCTCTAAAATGGCCCCACATGACCCTCACTTCCTGTTATTCTTGCTCATATTTATTTCCCTGACATACTGAATAGGGCCAACATGTATAACCATGAGATATTGCGTGAATGATGGAGAATGACCAGTCGTAGAATGAGCAAAAGTCATAACTGTCAACGAGCAGCATCTCAGAGTTTTGTATGGTACAATTCCGAGGACCACCCCAAAATGTTAAATCTTTGTACAACAATGATATATTGCGTGTACTCATTGCACAGAATTATAACTTTAAAAAAATAATAATTAACTGATTAATTAGTATTTAAATTGATAAATTATAATTGTATATATTTGTGGGGTACAATGTGATGTTTAGATGTAGGAATACCTTGCAGAAATATTAAATGAAGCTAATCAACATATTTATTTCCTCACTGACATATTCTTTATTTTTGGTGGTGAGAAGGCTAGAAGTTTATTCTTTTAGCAATTTTGAAATATACATTATTATTAACTATGGCCACTATGCATTGCAATAATCACTAAAACTTATTCCTCCAATCTAACTGAAACTTTGTAGCCTTTGATCAAAACCTCTCCTTTCCCATCCTGTTCCCCCTCCTCTTCCCTCTGGTGAACACCTATCTGGCTCTTTGTTTCTTTGAGATCTACTCTTTTAAAATTCAACATATAAGCGAGATAATACAGTGTTTGTCTTTCTGTGCCTGCCTTATTTCATAATGTCTTCCAGGTTCATCCGTGTTGTTGTAAATGACAAGAAGAATTTCCTTCCTTTTAGAGGCTGTATAGTATTCCATTGTGTGATATATCACATTTTCTTTTTCTATTCATCTGTTGATGGGCACTTAGGTTAATTCCATAGTTTGGCTATTGTACATAGTGCTGCAATAAACTTGGGAGTGCAGAAAGCTCTTTGACACACTGATTTCAATTTCTTTGGATATATACCCAGAAATGGGATTCCTGGGTCATATAGTGGTTCTATTTTCAGATTTTTGAAGAACCCCCATACTATTTTCCAAAATGGCTAATTTACATACCCACCAGCAATATACCATTATGCTAGGTGCCACTCTTGTTTTTACATATTTCTATATCCTCAGTGGCTAGGGATAATATCCTTTAATATATGTTTTCAAAGTATATTTAAGTCTCTCACATGTGTATATTAGTGATTCTTTGTCAGTATATGTATTTTTTAATATCATGTTATCTTTTATTTTTAAATATCATGTGATTTTTTAAGTGGTACATAACATAAAGTCTGTGCTTTAATGAATAATACCGTTTGCTAGGCATACAGTGCAAATTTAATTACCAGAGCAGCCCTTCTGTTATGTTTTTCAGATCAGGAACCTGAGTCTAAGAAAGGCTCTGCAGAATTTCCCAAACACGAATGGAGTAAGATTTGAAATGTGGCAGGTGAGCCTGATTTTGAGCCTGTGGACCGAACTAACCCTCCAGGTATTATCTTCCCTTCATCATTCCTAATGATTCCATCTTCAGAGAAAATTATTTGTCTTTTTCCTTCTTCTGATTTTTTTTTTAAAAAACTAAAACAATAGATATAAGGAAATCTTCCAAATTGCCTAGAATGTTTCCCACTAATTAATTTGGAATGTTGAATCTATAACTTAAGATTATTTTTACCGTTAATCAAAAGTGTGTGATTACAGATTAAAATGAGTTAAATATCTCAACTAAGTGATTGGTTTAGGGACTTAATGGACACATGTCCATACACATGTACCATTTGTTGAAGTGAATCTATGTGCAGATGGGACTTACACCTGCGAGTGGTATTTAATTCACATTTATTATAGAGAAAAGTTTGATGCAGGGCAACAAATGTGAAAAATAAAATTTTATAATGGATTTGTTTTTTCATTCAAAAGAGTTAGTCCAAAGACAAATTAATAAATGCGACTTACATTGAGCACATTCTGTTCAGAAATAAATTAATTCCAAAGCCCTTAATTCGGTTTCAAAAAGTGAAACCACTCCAGTAACTCAATTTATCTGTAACTTACTCTTTTTTCAACTCAATTTAAAAGTTAATCTGATTATATTTTAAACTCTGCGACAAGCTGTTCTTCATATGCGGGAAGAGCCCGTGTGCCAGTTTACAAATAGGTGTGTTTCTCATTTGTTTTTAACAGATGTACAAACACATTCACAATTCAGTAGCTCGTCTATAAATTACACACACAGAGGGTTAACATGCATCCTGCCTTCTCCCAACTAGAGCATATTCCCATGCACCCAAATGTAGCCTTTAAAAAGGCTTCGCACGACTATGCACTCTAGAATTGTTTCTTCATTTGGGGTTCTGTTGGATGGCTAGGGTATGAGTTATCACTATTACCTGACTTTAGGATTTTCGGCAAGAGGCCATCATGCCACTGAGCCAACCGATGCTTGGCAATGCCGCTGGAGCATGTTGTATTTTTCCTAATCATTGGTTCCCGTTTTCCTTCCCACTGATGTGCGCCTTGACAGACCCCCAGAGACAGAATTCCATCCTGTGACTTGCTCTGTCCAACGCAAGAGAGAGATGAGCAGAGATGACAAAAACCATGTTTGAGCAGAAGTTTGGCTCCGTCTCTCTTTTTTCTTTCCTACCCCATAGTAATAACTGCCCCCAATAGTGGCCACCCCTTGAGCCTAAGTCCCAGAAAGAAAAGAAACATTGAAATATCTCAGTCAGTCCCCAACTGCTGACTTATTTCATAAATGCTAGTGGTTATAAGCCACTAACATTTCAGGATTGTTTTTTAAAGCAGTTGACTGATACAACCATTTTTTTTTTCTTTTTTTGAGACAGAGTCTCACTCTGTTGCCCGGGCTAGAGTGCCGTGGCATCAGTCTAGCTCACAGCAACCTCACACTCCTGGGCTCAAGTGATCCTCCTGCCTCAGCCTCCCTGGGACTACAGGCATGCGCCACCATGCCCGGCTAATTTTTTCTATATATTTTTAGCTTGCCAATTAATTTGTTTCTATTTTTAGTAGAGGCGGGGTCTCACTCTTGCTCAGGCTTGTTTCGAACTCCTGACTTTAAGCGATTCTCCCACATCGGCCTCCCAGAGTGCTAGGATTATAGGTGTGAGCCACTGTGCCCGGCCTACAACCATCTTTTAATAAGACTGTTGTACAATATAAAGGAGGCAATGTTTTGGGATGAGGAATTGCCAATTACTGTCTACTATCCCATTTAATCCAGACAATCACCATGGTGAGGTAAGAATCTGTATCCCCATTATATAGATAAGAAAACGGAGGCTCATCCAAATTAAATGGCCCCAGATGACAGAGCAAACCAATGGCAGAGATGGAACTTAAACTCAGGTCTAATGCACTCTGCTTATAATCCATGCTTTTCCTATTATACTTCAAAAACCCAGAATGTGCTTTTAAAAATGTCGAATCCTATATCATTACTGTTGTGATTGCATTTATATTGATGAAAAAAAATAAAAAGAGCTATAAAAAAAACTTTTAGCAGGAGAGAACAAATCTTGACAAATATTACGTAAGATCCTGTACTATGTCACGTATTATAGAAGGAATCCAATACAGTTTATTGTTAAAAGCATATATTATGTTCTGAAGTTTAATTTGAAAACAAAATTAATAGATCATTTATTTTAAATATATTCATACTCATTTAAGCTATTATAATATTTAGCTAAAGTTTCTATTAAAAGGAGGTAAAATAAATTATCTCTTTAGAAAGGTAGCCTCAGTAAGGCACCTGACCAAGAAAATATTAATTGTCTAATATAGCTAATAAAACCAGCTTCAAAATGGAAAAAAAAAAAAAAACAAACAAGAAGGCAACAGAGCTATAAAATAATGAATTAAGTATACCCATATTAAGTTTTTAACCTTTCCTTACAGGGAGAAAAAAATGATTAAAAACAGGATTCTAAAATTGTTAAGATATCTGTTTCTTTGCTTTTAAATCCCAACTTCTTACTATGTTGCAAGTACCTGATCATCTTCCATTATGAAGCATTTTATCTGGATTCCATATGTTTGTAGCTAGGTCAGGGAATTGCATGGATATTTCTCCTTCTTGACTTCCTTTTGTGCTTGCCAGTTCTCTGGCTTTTCTTTGAGCTGAGGGAATTTGTTTGCCAGGGATTTTGATTTTGGTAAATAAGCTCCTCAGCTCCCATAAGGAAGCCTTGGCTCAGGTTTCCTTTGCATGAAACAGGAAATCAGCAATATGAATGACAGAAGGGAGCTAAGAAATAAAGGCTGAAGGGAGGGAAGATCCCCTTTGCTTTTGTGACAGAAAACCAGAGGGATGGAATACATTTGGCTGAGATGGCCCTCACTGCTCATGGGGGTAGGAATTGGGGCATCTTCTTCTCATCAAACAGATATCCATGATTTATGGGATTTTACTCCAAAGAAGCACCTTCTTAGAAAATAAGGAAGTTTTAGAAAATAAAGGAGCTTAGAAATTAAGGGAGCAAACTCTCAATAGTATGACATTGCCCCCCCCCACTGACTGTACCCTACCATGTTTCACCGAAAATAAGACCTACCCATCAAATAAGCCCCAGCAGGATTTCTAAGCATTTGTGCAATAGAAGCCCCACCCCGAAAATAAGACCTAGTGACGGGCGTGGCTACGCATCTGCACAACCCATGCATTTCGTTGCGGAGCAGTCGAGAACACAAGCAGCCCTTCTCATCTGCCCCATCGTGACAGCTACTATCCCAGAGGTGACCGGAAAGGTGCAGGCAGCCCCACCAAGGTTGGCTCCCCATGTCAGGTCCCGGCCATCCTGTGCATGCTGCAAGCTGAGGCTTTGAGGGGAAAATAACACATCCCCTGAAAATAAGCCCTAGGGTGTCTTCTTGAGGAAAAATAAATATAAGACCCTGTCTTATTTTGGGGGAAACACGGTAGAAGGCTGAATTTTATTGACATAGCAATCACACTTGACAAATCACCTTTAAAACCAGGTTGTGCATTTATTACATAACATTTCCTTCACTTTAGTTCTTTAAATAATTGTATTTTGAAAAATTTTTAATCAAAGTATAACATACATGCAGGAAAGGAGATATCATCAGGTATACAACTGGATGCATTCTCATAAACTGTGCACACCCATGGCACTAGCACCAAACTTAAGACATAGAAGATAACTAGCATCCCAGAAGCCCACCTTTTGCCTCTTTTTAAACCTCTACAATTACAACTTGAACTCAATTATTATTTGTGTTAAGGTTTAAGTGATAATAGAAGAAGTCAGGAAATGTCTTTTGCTGGACACTTGCTTCAACATGTTCCCTAAGTACTACTTCTGTAGAGATCATTATAGCCTCTTAAAATGGATTTCTTTTGCTGTTTTTTCCCCCTGTGTGTTCAATTTTGAGAAAAAGAAAGTCTAAATGTTTGGCTTATTTAAAAAACATAACTGTCCCATTTAGATGTTATGTTCCTATTTCTTTGATTCCTGATATGATTCAGTTAGATTAAATAAAGATCTGAAACTAAATAAATTTTGCATAATCCTGTTTTAACAAACATTCTCCTAGAGAGGTACAAAATGAACACAGAAAGAAGTAAAAATTGTTGGAAATCAAGAAGGAAGGAGTGACCTCTAAACCTTCTTAGGGAGAGGCAAAGATATAACAATGTAACCAAAATGTCAAAAAAACCAAAACTTTTATCGGGCAGTGGGCAGGTGGGGAGGGAGGGGAAGGGTGTATATTTACATAATGGGTGTGACGCGCACCACCAGGGGGTTGGACACGCTTGAAGCTCTAGCACAGCGGGTGATGGGAGGGTTGGCAGGGGCAATATATGTAGCCCTAACAATATCTGTACCCCCATAATATAATGAAATGAAAGAAGAAAAAAAAAAAAAGAGAAGGAAGGAGTGGGGAGGAGAAGGGTAAAAACCTACCCAACAGGAACAATGAACATTATTCAGGTGATGGGCACACTCATAGCCCTGAATAAAGCATTATAAAAGCTATCCACGTAACAAAAATATTTGTAATCTTCTAATATCTTGAAATTTTAACAATTGCCACTTCATTTCATAAGTTCTCAATCAAATTGCCTTTGTAAAGTGTAGTGGTAGTTACATCAGACAGTATAGTCTAGGTTGTGCTGCTATAACAACCTCAACAACTCAGGGACTTAAAGCAGGTATGAATAAACTATGGCTCCCGGGCCAAATATGACTACTCTCTGCTTTTATAAATAAAGTTTTATTGGAACACAGACATGCCCATTTGTTTACTTTTGTCAATGACTACAATGGCAGAGTTGAGTAATTGAGATAGAGATCATGTTACCTACAAAGTCAAAAATATCTACTATCCTGTCCTTTACAAAAAAAGTCTGGTGATCTCTGCTTTTACCAGCAAAGATTATTTGTCATTCATGTCTCTCGACAAACACAGGTTGGTTGAGAGAGACTGTGTTCCCAGCGATCATTCAAGGATCTGGAATGAATGAATCTCCACCATTTTACAACGCCAACAAGGATTGACCAACAAAGAAGAAAGCATGGAAAATGGTATACCTCCTCTTAAAGGCATCCTTTCTGCTTGCTTTTCATTGGCAAAAGCAAGTCATGTGACTAATTGCAAGATGGTGGGGAATAGACTCAAAAATAGCAACAGCTCATCCTTAAATGAAATATCCCTTTCAACATCGAAATACAAACACCCAACTTAATCCACCATCCAAACACACAATCTCACCGTAAAACACTTCAGAAAAACAATAAAAAGTATTTTTAAGCGCCGACAGTATGATCAGGGGTTGTTATAATTACTAAAAAGATAACAGAAAAGATTTTACGTTTCTATCACTGGCCAAGGTATGCAAAGGTAAAAATCATGCTCAGTAAGTAGTAAATTGTCTTAAAAAAAAAAACCAAAAAAGCTCAAATATTTTAGATAAAAGAAAGAATCCATATGTCCAGAATAAATGGCTGGTAAGTGTTTTTTTTAAATGTTCTTTTGAAAATTTTCAATAACAAGATTGAAAATTTTGGGCTTCAGCTTTCTACTTTAATTATTAGGATATTATGGCAACTCAAATACTTGGTAGGGTCACTTTTAGAAAGCAGTGTCTCCCTCCTGTGGACTCTCAGCATGTTGTTCTTGCATTTTATTAAGGACAACTAAGACTGCATTTCACTTATACAAAAAAACAGGCAGAAACTATGACGATAAGAGGATTGCTTCCCCTCTCCCTGCCAACACGCTGGGTCTCCCCTATCAGAGAAATAAAGCCAGTGGTCGTCCAATGGTCTGAAAATCCTTCTCCTGCCACCTCCCTGCACAGGGGGTCTCTACTCACCGCTCCTGCACCGTCAATGTCTCAGGAAGGGTAATGTGCATAATTGCACGATCCAACAGTCTTTCTCATTCCTGATTCATTTTAGAAATGTTTTACCTTGAAAACGCATCTTTCTGTGGCCTCTGTTGGCCCAGCATTTTCTCCCGTTCTTCTCCTGCCTCAGAGCATCCCTTTTCTACATCTTGCATCGATCCCTTTATATAATCACATTACGAGGATGCTCTTTGCCGAATTCCCAGTAATACATCAATGATGATCTTCTATTCTTGGAAACCCTACTCCCCCTGAGGCCGCCGCCAACTCTGTGCGGTCGAATCCCGAATGTGCGACTTCAGGCCTCGCTCCCTTCCCAGATCTTCCACCTGTCAGTGCAAGTAACTGGAGAGGAATTGACCTCTCCTCACCCTCAGCTCTGTCTTTTGCCGACTTCCTTCTGTCTGTGTGTTACGGAATGACGTAGGTTTCATTTTCACATCCCCTTCTACATCTAATCCACTGTGAAGACCCCTTGGCTGCAGAGCCACGCTTCCCTGATCTCTCCCCACCGCCAGCTTCACGTGCAGACTAACAGCGGTCACCTGGACGGCTGCAACATGCCCCTGATGGTCTCTCTGCACAGATCTGCGCTGCTTCCAAGCTATCGCTTCGGATGCTAGGTTAATCGTTCCAACATGCTTTTCTTTGTCAGCTCAGACCATCTGACCCCCAACCACATGACAAGTCACCCAGCTGGGCATCTAATACATCACTTCCTCTTAAGACCACTTATCTGACACACACCATATACTGGAGCCAACCTAGCTTGCCATCTTTGACTCTTCCCTTCCTTGCCTTTTCTCAATCTGTTCACACCCCTGGGAATGCCCTCCTCCTCTGAGATGATCAAGTCGTTTATGTTCCAGGGCTTGTGTCGTTATATGACCTGTTCCTTCTTGACATCTCCAACATGGGTAAATATTTGCTCATCCTCAGATCTCTCTTCCATCTTTCCCTGCCCCGAGCTGCGTTCCAGGATCCGGCATTATCCGGCATTATTATTGACTGCACTATCTAGACTCTCACACCAGCTCACTTCACGTTGGCTCAGCCAGTGAGATGTAGCAGCAAGAGATCAGAGAGAGGGAAGATCGAGAGAGCTGGAGGCATTCCTTCCTCACTTTCTCCTGGTTCTAAGACATCTCTTTTGGCAGTGGCTGGTTTTCTCCATGGTTACAGCTCCTGTGTGGGGCACTGTTTCATGTCTCTGCCCTTTACTGGGCTTCAGGGACACCATTTCCTCTCCTGGCCCCTTTAGGGCCAAGATTGCTGACAGCTTCCCATGACTGCTGGTCTCAGCAACCTCATCCCTTGCTAGTTCCCTTGAACCTATCTCCTCACCTATGTAAAGAGTTCCTTCATTAAAGTTTCCTGAATCACCCGAACTGGATTCTGTCCTCTGCTGGAAGCCTTATTGAACGTGAAGAGGTGACATTACACACTTATCAGCTTGCAAAGGCAAACTGTTCCTGTTTTGTCACTTGATTCCAATTCTGCATTGCATTACAGTCACTTGTATGTGCATATTATCCCTTCTCCTTGATTGTAACTGATGTCAGGTTACATATTTATCTTTGAGGACTCCAGAAAAATCAAAGCACTCAGCCTGTCTTATGCAGAGACTCAATAAGTAGTTGTTGAATTGAGTGCAAGTCATGCCAATGAGCACGCAGCAAGATAGACAGGGCAAGAAAGGAGTACTAAGGGGAATTTTCCTGGACAAAGGCTCATCGTTGAAATTACCTGGCACTTAGCCTGTGGCCGCGCCCCTATCTCCCCATTCTCTTTCCACTCCTGCCTCTCTCTCTGTGACTACAATGTCCTCCCTCATTTTCATTTTCCTCATTGCTGAATCTCCCTCCAAGTTCCCCTTAAATTGCAAAAAATTATAGAAACCAAATGTTTACCAACATATCTATGTTCCCTACTAGTAACCTTTAAAACAGGGATACTAGTAATAACTTTAAAAATCCTAGATGCCTAGTATTTCACTAAGGAAAAAAATGAACAAAGAAGTTTTATTTCTTATTTACATATTTTCCTAATCCCAGGCTCCCAACCCAGTTTTAATGGGCCTTGAGAAGTAAAAAGATGCCCTATTACTCACCGCCCCCCAAAGATGCCAAATTTTAACCCCCATAAACTGGTACCATTAGATTTGTTTGCTTGCTTTCAAAGTTGTTATTTTCTTCTCATGGAACTTTCAGTTTTAAGGAAACAATGGATTAAAATACATGGTTGGAGGACCAGCATCTCTCAGAGATTTGGGGAAAAGTATCTATCAGATTTAGAATTTGTTCACCTGCCTTCGGTTTCATGAGAATTCAAGGTGAAAGGAGGAAGTTGGAAAGGGCTGCCTGTCTCTCAAATCCAGGAAGTCCGTGGGAAGCCCCAGCGGGCATAGGCAGCAAGTAGCCCTGTTAGGCAAGGCCCTGCAAGAATGGGGCAATATAGGGAATTCAGAAGGAAAATGGAGAGCCAGCTAGCATCCTATGTTCTTAGAAGTTCCAAAGTCAGAAGAAATGAGGGGAAAGTATCTCTGGAGATAAAAGGGATGCAACTCTGTCCACATTTCTTAAAGTTCAGCCAACATTCTAGGAGAAGAGTCATCAGCACACAGTAAGGGAGGGTGTCTCCACTTCTACTCTGGATATTAGATTTTTCTTCACCATCCCAAAGTAACATTAGCTCTTCCCACAGCGACGTTCCACTGATGATTCATGTCAAGGGAGTGCTCAACGAAGACACTGCGTCCTTCTAACCAGCCACGCTGCTCAAGTCACGGGAACTATTGGCTTATTTTTTTTTTTTTTT
>VBSM01000316.1:1990620-2002019 GCA_008086735.1 Cheirogaleus medius
GTGGGCAGGTGGGAGGGGGGAGGAGGGGAAGGGTATACACATACATAATGAGTGAGATTCACACCACCTGGAGGATGGACAGGCTTGAAGCTCTGGCTCAAGGGGGGAGGGGTGGCAAGGGCAATATACGTAACCTTAACAACATTTGTACCCCCACAATATGATGAAATAAAAAATAAAATAAAATAAAAGCGGGGACCATGTTGGTCTCCCAGAAGGTTACACAGAGCAAGGACACGAAGGGAGCCCGAGATTTGCCATCCTTTCAACCTTCTATGTTATTCTTCCTACTTCTATTCTTTCTTTCACCCAAGGCAGACAGTGCTAATCCATCCTGGCATTCTTCCCCACGAAGGCTGGGCAAAGCCTTGAGATCTTTCTGAGCTTTTCTGTTAAGAGTGTGTCTGGCAGCCACTACCAATCATTCAGTAAGGGCCTTCAGGATGATGCCGTCTTGCCCTTCCTGATTTAAGTCATTAATATTAACATCATTGTTTTCTTTTAACTAATGAAGGCTAGATTGATATCTGTTTGAGTGAGACAGAAGCTAATGTCAATCGAGCTGGTATCTGTAAGGCACAATATAAATGGATACTACGAAGCCTGGCTCACCGTAGGTGCTAAGTTGACACAGGAGTGATTATAGGGACGGTAGAGCTAATGATGGAGGGGGAGGACGGGCATCCTGGTAACTGGTGGGGGCTCGCCTTTTACCTACTCCTGACGGTAAGAAAAATCACCAGGTGAGAAGCATTGAGTGCACTTTAACAGCTCTGTAGTTTTTACTTGGACCAGCAGCTAGTCTATTCTCAAAAACATAGAAAAAGAAGTAGCCTTACACTCAAGAAAAAAAAAGAATATCTGAAAGTGCATACAGCAACTGGATATTAGCATCTTGATCTAACCCAAGTACACTTGGAACGATCACCCCGTCAGCTGTGCTGACACTATCGTTGGTCCGTGAACTGGGACCAGAACCCCAGCAAGCCAGAGCCAGTCTGTGCAAAATGTTTAATTCCGCCCCCTCCTTGCACTGGGCAAACCATGCATCTTAGGTATAAAGGGACAGCATTTATAATTCAGTAAGAGCTAAACTCAGAGGTACCCTAATGCATTATTAAGAGTGAAATATCAAACACCAAGAAATCAAAAAATTATAAAGGTTTAGTCCCTACAACGACATTAAATGGAAATGTGTTGCCTACTCTACACACTGAGAAACTATTTGGATATAAACTGATGTGTTAAGACCTAACCACAGGGTATAGTCACACAATCATTTGACCCCTCGCCTACTCCAAGTTCTCCCGGTAAGTTTTTATTAACATATTGTTTCACGTTAGGATGGTCTATGTTAGAGAGAGTGTTTTTCCCGAGTTATTTTTCCCGACTCACCACTCTGAGTGTCTTTTACGTCAGTGCTCTGCTGGGCCTTTTACATATATTGTCTCCAAAGCTTGCAATAACCCAGCATGGAATGACCCTATCTCTACCTTCCCGAGAAGGCAACTTGCAGTTCGGACCATTGAAGGGACTTGTTCGATTTACATATAACGAAATCAATGGCAGGCTTGGGATTTCAGTGCAGCCTGCTTCACTCTGGAGCTCATATCGTTTTCACTACTTTCTGTTTGCCTGTCCATTAGCGTGATTTCATTCCCCAGCCCCATACGGGTTGCAAAAGAATCAGATGATCGCTCCAGACAGCTCGTCTGGGGAGGTCTGCCTTGTGATAAGGTATTTGAGGGGTTGATCTGGGGAGGGGGGAGAAAGAGTTGTTCCCATCTGACGTGGACAAGGTCTATGACAGTCACCTCCAAGTGCCCCCAAACCCTTCCGACAACCTCTGGGTGGTACCTGCATTCAGCACCTCCCACCTTCCCAACACACCCGCAGGCTGCTTAGGATTCGAAACAATTTTCTATTTCCAGATAGATGCTCCTTTTATCAAGTCTCTCCTTGTACATGGGGCCAGGCGTAGGACCTCTTTTCTGTCCCACACCCTTATGGACCGCCAAATCACTCCATCGGTGTCCTGTCCCCTGATTTTATCTCACAATGATGGACAAAATATACAGTTAGCCCCAAGCATGAGTAGACTGGTATATATCCATTCTATTTTTCCCGGGGGAAAAAAGAAAACAAAGAAAGAAAGAGAAAAAAAAAAAAAGCACAGCCACTGTGTGGTGTGCCGAGGGGTCTTTGGCTGCAGCATCTTCATGAATAGGGTCCCGCAGTGTGACTGTTAGGTTTCAGCTCAGATGTGCTTTCCCTAGCTTCCAGATTCCAGTTGCATTTGGAGCAGCTCGGCTCAGTGCCATCTCCAGTAGATATTCCAAAGCAAGTCCTGAGACGGGCAGCTGGCGGGACGGGGAAGGTGGTCAGGGAGGCACAGAGAGATAATCAGATTACTCATGGGGACAAGGACGGGGAATGGACACTCTTTGCATTACTAAGCATGAAGATGGGCCCTCTTGCCAAGCCAGACGCGCATCTCTACGAGTCTGAATCACTCCTTTCCCGCACCTCCCTGAACTACACGGAATGCTTTGGGATGAATTCTACTGACGACGCAGCATGTGATGTATACCGATGTCACTGAACAGAACGGATCGAAAGCCCTACAGAGATATACAGGAGGTGACAAACACACTGGGAAGGCTGCAGGGAATTGGAAACCTCAACAACATTTTACATTTGCAGTATAAATGGAACCTACCTGCTTTCGTCTCCACGTTCCTATTTATTTTATTTATTCAGGGGGTTGTGGGGATAATTGAGAAGGTGGGACATTGTCAGTCTCTTATTTGGGAATCATTCTCACTTAATTTCTGTCTTGGTTAGATGAGACATAAAGAAATAAATAGGCCCTGTGGGCGGAAAACTGACAAAGGAAAATGGAGAGAAAAGATCAAAGGTGATATGCCTGGTCTAGAAAAGATAAGGGTAGATAGGTCAGTGGCCTAGGATGGAATAGGTCCCACAGATGTAACTTGCAGCAAGTTCCCAATGTTACTTCACAAGGGGATTCCGGATTAGAGCAAAAACGAAAATGTTAGCCTGGTGTACGCGGCAATGTGATGATAAGATTTGCATATAGAAAATATCCCCATCATTTCAAATATACGCTTAATTAGTGTGTACTATTGTAAAGAAGACAGAAATCGTTTTGTGATATCTGAAGACTTTCTATGTCTTTCATGTATGCGGGCTTTTATCTATAACAAAAATTATAACATGGAAAAAAAAAAAAAAGAAGTCCTACAGACATCACCACTCTCGGCGCGTTATTTCTCAGCTTCCAAGCAGGCTGTGACTCTCTTGATTGCCTGCAGAGGCGCAAGACATTAACTAAGCACCTACTCAAGGCTTCTAGCCAGAAGTGTAGCTAGGAAACACTTTAAAATACTGTAACTGGCATTTTATTTGCCAGTTCAAACGTGGGGGAACCTAATCATTGTGAATGACAAACAAGTGCTTGCAAACCCGCTACTTATTAGCACAGCATGCTCAATTTAAAAGAAAATTTTCTAACAGTAAATATAGAAGAAGGCTACAATTACAACCTTTCAATGATGGCGATCCATGCAAAAGCCATTTAGTGATAAATTGGAGGGCAAGAGAAGATTATCACCTGCTTAACTAAGCTTCCATTGATTCTATCAAGTTGTTTGCCTGGCAATATCTGGGCTAGGATGAAAGAGTTGAGAAAAACTCACTTTCCCGCCTATCTAAATATGAATTACAAACATTCGTTTCTAAAGGTGTTTAGTACTTTGGCAGGGAAAAGATCGGCTTGGCAACTACTAATTATACTTCATAATAAGTAATATTTATCATTTGCATGATTATTTTCGCATTTAAATCCTTTCGCAGATTTTGTTTCCTCATATGCCTCGATGTATAGATGGAATATTAATACAATTTCACGATGCAAGTAATGTTGTGATATTCCTGTGGAACTAGCCCCAGAGTTAGGCAAGCTCTCATGGGGAAACTGTAGGGTTTAATCAGATTTATATGTTAACAAATCATTACAACTGCATTTTTCAGCACTTAGGAAGCAGAGCAGTACTGAGCAACTATCTTTGGGGAAATTCCAAGGGATGTTTTGGCAAGATGCCTAGTTAATGCCAAAACTGTGCAAAGTGCTTGGAGGGGGCAGGGATGTGAGGCAACCAGATCAATGAGGGATGTGTTCAATTTCAAATATATCTCTCAACAGGGTAAAACAAAGGAGCACAACAAATAAAAGAAATATAATTAAAATGGTCACAATGCAAAGGTCTGAATTTAGCTTTTTAAATAATTGCCTGCGTGAGGTAAAAGTTAGATGCGTGACCTTGTGTTCACATATTTAGAAATTTTTTCTCATTTTGTAACTAGAAGAGGTCACAGAAATCTGTGTACAGTGGCACTGATTGAAGAATTATTTGTAAAAGGAGAAACTTGGAAACAACTTAACTGCCCAATAACGGAGGATTATTTAAATAAGTGATCCCATATGTTGGGATATTAAGCAACTTATACATTATCTAAATGAAGAGTATTAGATCATTTTATGTGCCAGTTCATACGGGTGATGGTCATGTTATAATGTCAGGTGAAAAATGTAATATAAATAAAAATGATATAGATAGCATATCAACATTATGTATAAAATAGAGTATATTTAAATATATTTACGCATAGGAACATATGTGCATATAAATGTGAGGATAATAAAGGTAGAAATAATACTTAGCCTCTTAAAAGCATGCATACATTTATTTTTTCCTACATTTTTCTTATTTTATAATTTTTCTACAGTAAAATATTAACCACTAGATTTTTTTCTAACCATTCCTTATTTATTTATTTATATTGCACAGAGTTAAGCCACACGCCATGAAGTCTGAACAATTTTATTTTTTAAATTTGTTTTTACACATCATGGTCCAAGTTTTGCTTAACACAGTAAGAGTGAAAAAATGCAGGCTATTTTTGTGGGTCTGCTAGTGTTCAAAAGACTAAAATTAGTTCTAAAACGTTTAGGTCTATTTTGGTCCAACAATCCCACATCTAGTTTAGGATTTCATCATAAGAAATTATCAAGTGTCTGAGTGAATATGTTGTACAAAGATGTTTGCTGCAACTCTTATTCAGGAAAGACAAAACATTGAACCAAGATTAAGGTCTATCCAAAGGGGGGGCTAGGAAATGAATCTTGGTCTATCTATTGCATATAGTTAGTGCTACAGCTATTCAAATGATGATAGTAAGGGAACACACACTCAACCCTACCGGGCTAGGGTTCTTACAGGCTGCTTGCAAGAAACAGGCAGAACTAACCACTAATCCGCTGGAAATTAGATGCCCAGCGTAAAGGAGACACCTGCCTTTCAGCTTCCATCACTTCCTTGTAAGGCTACAGCCAAGATCACTAGATTATTCACTTTTCAAGAGAACCTGCAAAATGTCACGGCTTTTAAAATGTTGTGCAGCTCTTGGGGGGAAATACAATATCTGCAGGCTGTATTTTACCTATCAGCTGTGACTTTGCAAACTTTGATGTGGAATTAAAATTATTACCAGGTAGTAATGCCCAATACTTACGAGAAATTTTAAAACACTATATTTTTATTTAGATAAAATCACGTGTGCATGTGAGGATGTGTGTCTGGTGATGTTCACCTAAATTAACACACACAATAGAGAGAGAAAAAGCAGAGAGATAAATGGGTCTGAAAGAACCTGAAAGGGCTTTTCTATGGGTAATGGGTTATTTTGAATGATTTTTGTGTTCTTCTTTATGTTATCCTATGCAGTTTTTATTTTTTTTAAATGAACACATGTAGATTTTATGATATGAGAATAACATTTAATAGAACTACGGTTTTTCGTGTGTGTGTGTGTGTGTGTGTGTGTGAGACCCCTCTCCGTCCCAGATGGACCGCATTAGGAGCACGAAAGCCAGGTCTGAGCACCACTTTTTGGGGAGTAACTTTAGAAAATGAAAGTAAATGCAAACCATGGTGAACAAGACAGTGAAGGGCTTAGACATACTTTCACACGATTCATAGGAAAAAACACAGGGATGTCTATCCGGAG
This sequence comes from Cheirogaleus medius, assembly GCA_008086735.1. Taxonomy (NCBI): domain Eukaryota; kingdom Metazoa; phylum Chordata; class Mammalia; order Primates; family Cheirogaleidae; genus Cheirogaleus; species Cheirogaleus medius. The sequence continues at coordinate 1,996,711 of VBSM01000316.1, forward strand.
AAAAGAACATCTCAGGGTGTGACAAGGGGCTACAAATATCTGCAGTGCCAATATGTGTTTATGAGACCGGTCTGTTTTTCTCCATAATTCCACCCAGTCAAGGTAAGATCAACTGATGGGATGCTTCAAGGAGGCAGAAATAAGGAAGTACTTTATAGCAGTTGTAGCTGTTCATATGCAGGATCAGGTAAATCACCAAATGCAAAATTCAAGTCACCAGAAGTGCTCAAAATGAGATTAGATGACCACTGCCTGGTTTTTTGGGCAAGACAGTAGAAGAGAAGACCTCAACTTCTAAAATCAAGATCACATTTCCCTTTGTAACCTAACAATGTGACAGTATAACCTTCTCAGCTATGGTAAAAAGCAGGCAACTAATTTGAGAAGGGTGCCGAGTTTGAGGTTGCACTGATTGATTAATTGATTCATTCATTCGCTCAACAAATACTGAGAGACTGGGGCTAAGTGCCTGCCATCCAGTGGAACAAAACACCAGCACAAATGAATCTCATTAATGGAACTTAAAGTATGAAGAAGGCAAACTATTAAATGCATACGTAAAGCATGAAATGAATCTTGACAGGAAATAGAGATGATCATATGCCTAAGGCTTGACCCAAAAGTAAGTCTTCTCTACAGGGATTACTTTTGCTTTCCTTTTTCTTTACTCCATCCTCTCTACTCATACCTCTATTTCCATCGTCAGTGGAAGATTCTTATCCTTTTCACTTCTAGTGGAAAAGAAACCTCAAATATAAATTATCTGTGTAAACTATGTGTCCCTATTTTACAAAACTGGAGTCGGAGGCCAATCAGCCCTGATATCATCATCCTCCAAAGGGTCACGAGTGTTCTCTTCCAATTTCAATAGCTTTGGGGTCTCCCCTGTGTCTCCCTCAATGAGCCAGGTGTGGGGGCTTCCAAATCACCGGTCTAGAACCGGTCTATGGAACAGTGTACAGGAGATGTAGATTTTTCTCTTTTTTTGAGACAGAGTTTCACTCTGTTGCCCAGGCTAGAGTGCCGTGGCGTCAGCCTAGCTCACAGCAACCTCCAACTCCTGGGCTCACGCGATCCTCCTGCCTCAGCCTCCCGAGTAGCTGGGACTACAGGTATGTGCCACCATGCCCAGTTAGGCTTTAAGATTTTTTAAAGCTTCCTGAGAGAGTCTAATGTATTCCCAAAGTTAAAAACCACTGACATCATAGATCATATCTCTTCTGATGAGAAATCAAAATGCTTCTCATTTTATATTAGTTTTTGATGCCCTTGAGGAGATATTTCTCTATCTCTTTGAGGTGTCCATAGTACCCCCTGTAGCCAATATTTTCAAATAGACTATTGCAAACCTACAAATCTAATGAAAGTCAGTTCAATGATTTTTTTCCCCAACATGGTAGCACATGGGTAGAATTTCTTTGATGCTCGCCATTCTAACCACATTGTGTGATAGGCACAATTATTACCATTTTTAGAAGAGGAACTGAAATTCAGAGAAAATAAGTGAGGTGTACATTGCCATAAACTTTTAACAATTTAACACATTGACTGCCACATTAGAAAAAAAAAAAATTTTCCTCTGGGGCCATGGTGTTTTATTACAAAAATAGAATAAAAGCTTTGAAAACAAAACAATCCCTTCTAATTTAATGAAAATTTTGTTATTTGTTATTATTTTCTGTGTGTGAGTTGTATTCAACTCATGTGGCGCTAGAATCAATTTTTACACTGCACACCACTTGAGTTGTACGTGACTCAAGACATACTTACTGAATCTGTTTCGGAGAACTGAGTCTTCATGTGCTTCACGAGGCCCCGGGCTCAAATCTAGCATGAATTAAATACAACGCACATGGCAGTTAATGTGTTAAACAGGTTAAAGAAAGCTCAAGTCTTCTTACTCCACCTTAAATAAATATCAAGTGTCATTCTTTTATTTACCCCACTGACAGTGTTGTCATGAGTGAACAGAAGAAAAGCAAACGAATGAAAATGCAGGAGGCTTATGAACAGAGAGATATCATCCTTTACACAAAAGACATGATGTATCTTCAGCCATTAGAGAGGTTTAGTCAGCTGTATTTACAGTCTCATAAATGGGAAGAAACGTCCTGACAAAAGGTAATTTTAGGAATCCAGGGGAAAAAACATAACAAATGAAATAAATAATTCATGGATAGAGCAAAGTTCCCAGAGTTGGCTCTGATAACAAAGTATCTGAAATAAATGTTGATGTGTTTCTCCAACCATCCCATCTGCCAGTCCAAGTGCTGGGGAAAAAAAAAATAAAACCATCACAGATCTAGTAAAAGTTAACTAAACCATAAAGACCAACAGTGGAGATGAATTCTAAATTGGCAATTCTTTGAACAATCCTCAAAAGATTTAATTTGCTGTATTAACCCAATGTTACAGCCATTTTTAGAAATAAAATAACTTTTTTTTTTCCTTTCTAGAACTTACACATAAATCAAGATGCTTCTAGAATCATAGAACTAACGATCATCGAGCATTATTTAAAAACTACGGCTACTTCCTCATTTTACAAGTGAGAAAACTGAGTTAGGAAATGATTGTATGATAGGGTAAGAGTCAGTTTTATTTCTGTCAGTGGCCAAGACAAGATTGGAATGTAGGTCTTCTGTTTTCTCTTAATTATTCAACATTCTTTATCCATTTAAGCACAACTAATGCACTGCTGTTTGAAATCAGACCACTGCAACGGCAGTCAAAATACCATACTTTAACAGTGTTTTCATCATCTTTGAACAGAACATTAAATAACTGACAATCATGATCTAAGCTTCTTTCCAGATGAATTATAATGAGTTAAGCTCTATATTTCAATATTGACTTATATTTTCTAGCACCTTACCTTCCCCTAATCTCTTTTTAAAGTTCTATGCTAGGTGCATGGTAGGGTTCCTAAAAATTTGTGATTTGATGGAAGACACGCCTATATCCACCATGCCCAACAACCCAACAGTAGCCCCTGCTTATGGGAAGAATAAAAAAAAGAGTTGATAAATTTACAAACTGAAGTCTTGTATTCATTTCCTCTATGACAAGAAGAAACCTATTTGACTTAGAATCTAAACCCTAGAAGCATGCATAAGGCTTAAACAAATATGAGTCTTTGTTGTTGAACATTACACTTGGAGAATTCCTGGTCATTTGAATCAACTGAACTACATCATTTGTCACTCATGGCCACCGAAAAGGTAGAAGACCTTACTTAAAAGCAAAGAGCGACTATCTCAGGTAATGGAAATATAAGCACATTTCAAGTTTATTTATGGTCGTTCATGTCTATCTGGAGCAGTGGTCAATTTCTTAGACTTAAGGATAAGAAGCAAATTGGCAGGTGAGGAGGTAGGATCACACCGAGGTTAAAAGCATGGGTTTCGTGACATGGATGTGATACTCAGCTTCTCTTTCATTCGTGCATCTTTAAAACACGAAATAAAACATGTCAGAAAGAGCTGTGCCCAGACGGCGCTTCAGTCTTCACACGCTTGGGAGGGTTAGGAGACCCACCCCACGGCGCTCCCATTCTGTTCTTGGAAGGGAAATTGCGAACTTTATTGGACAATAACTACCATGTCTATTGAGCAGCAAGAGGAGCTATGCGTTAGAAAGTGACAAATGTGTCACGCAGTCTTGTCCCAGGACCTCAGCCTGTCATTCAGTGAATAAGTCACGTTAGATTAGGCTTGTCCTGTGATCAAGTCATCTGTCATTTGCGGGGAGTGGAGAAAGAGAAGGCAAAGGGCTTTATCTAGAATTCCAAAATGAGGTAACAAGGGAAAGCTTAAAGTAACAATAAATAATACTTTGGTCTTTCCTGGCTATTGTTCCTCATATACAGGTCCCTTGGCAGGAAGCTTCAACACCCGCTGCAGAGGACTGTCATTAAGCAAGACACAGTACGGAGAGCACACAGTGTAGTGCCCGGTACACGGGACGTTGTCAAGGAATACCAGCTGGGTGGCTTTGGATTTCTACTTAAACTTTTGTTGTTAAATCAGTTTATACGAGATTAGGCATTCTGAGCCTTAGGATAAAATGGATCCATGTGTTCTAATAGATGCAAAGCTCTTTGAAATTCTAAGTAGCGAGTCATGCTATTTCAGGTGAGTAGAAGCTATTGGCTGGGCATTCCCTGGGGACACAGTTACTGAGGAAGAAGAAAGATTTGAGGTGTATTGAAACCAGCCCGGCAGTGAATGGTGAACTATCTCCCGGGCACTGCTGACAGAAGACTCTCATGCAGATTGCTTTCTGAATCATTAGCTATCGTCTACCCCCATCTCTCCTCCTGCAGCCGCTCTTTCGGATTCTGCCTGCAAAACTTTTCACATCGGGCATGATCCCAAGCCAAACCAGTTGCCTCCCAGCAGCCTTTGTTCCTGCTGGGGTTAGAACCAAACCACGCAGATGAGCCAAAGCGGGAATGGATCACATCACGGGCTCATCTATATGATGATGGAACAGACTCCTCTAAGCCACCGCAATGGATGCCTTTGGAAGTAATTTTCATGCCGGTTCACAAGAGAATGTGTCAGCCAGTCTCCAGAAGTATATGCTGCTATTTTTAAATTATCTGCCTCTTCAGACTTCTCTAAAAATTCTATCATCTAAGAAGGACCTTTAGATCGTGTTCTTCCTGTTGGCTTGGAGATATGCCGGTGGAATTTTCAGAAATGCATGATTCCGAGACCATGTTTGGGTCCATTCAAGCAAGATGAAATTATATATATTAGTAAAATAGAAGAAGCTCACGTGGAAGTCACTTTTGAGGTTTTCGTACATTAGCAGCTCATGAAGTACAACTCGAGCAGGTCTAGGGATCCAAATGGATATGAAGACCAGCCCAAGCGATGGGAATCACGGATGTTAGAGTGAATGCAAGTAGGCTGGGCATCCAACTGGACAACCCATGGGGAGCCACAGCAAACTGTTAATAGTTTGACTTGATCTGCAGAGACATTGCCCTACAAAGCTGTGAGAGATGTTACCCATGTTCATTCGTCTTAATTTGGGAATAAAATTATTCCCAATTTGGGAATTTTCCCAAATTTATTCCCTTAATTTGGGATAAAATTTATTATTGCTATGTCACAAATTACCAGCTTAGCCATCTCCACACTCCTGTAAATAATAGCTCGAGTACAAATACATTTAAATAAAGCAAATGAGAAAACTATGCTCTGTAGCTTTTGCTGGTTATATATTATATATTAATCAATTGGTAGAGAAAATGAATAGAAGATAGCTTTGCCTGTTTGACTCTTTTTTTTTTTTTTTTT
>VBSM01000316.1:2012352-2033027 GCA_008086735.1 Cheirogaleus medius
AAAAAAAAAAAGAAGGAAAAGAAATGAATATCTCTTTAGATGACTATAGGAGCCAGATGCAAAATTTTTCCCTACCCTCTCCGTTCCATTTTCATTTTATGAAGAGACAGCTTGGTAAGTCAGAGGTCATGCTCCTGTAATGTCCGCAACAGGGATGATTTAGTACACCTGGTAAGCTACCTGCTGGGCTGCCACCTGGGGTCATAATCTTTTGAATCATGAGAGTATTTAATGACTTGGACAACTTTATTCCCAGCAAATATGTGCAAGCTGGATGATGAATGGTACTGAATTACAATATACGGTGTCAATCACAAATTTAAAGTCTCCAGGGAATGAGGGAGAAACAATTAGCAAAGGGCATTCTTGATGTACCTGAGCAGCAATGAGTCTCTGACTCCCGAGGCACCCATTCCAACAGTCAGGCCACAAGACGTATCGTTCATTTCCACGCAATCTGCTCCGTGCTAGATCTAACGAGAATGTGATCTTAATGGATGTCTCGTGTTTCTCATACGGTGTGGCCGTGGAATGTTATGGGATAGAGTCAATAAAAGAGACTGGTCCTTTTGTACAGCATTCTTTGTGTCTGGCCAGTCTTGTCATAGTGTCCTAATGAAAGGACATTTCAGAGACTATGTGAGGGCAGGTACAGTGAATCTAAAGAGAGTAGACAGAATATCAAATGCGAGTGAGCGAGGGAATAGGGGTGCTATTTCTGGCACTGGCATCACCTCAAGGAATGACCTTGGCCGAGTCATTTAGCCCCTTTGAACCTCAGTGTTCTCATCTGTGAAATGTGGAAAAAACACCTGCCCCTTTTTTCCATGTCAGGGTTATTAAACAGGTCTGGACAGTAAGCTTCAGTGCCTTGAGCCCATGAGAAGAAAAGAAAAGAAGACATCGTCTAAGTACACAGTATGCTGTTCATCATTATTAATTTCCAAAGGTAAAGATCACCTTGGATAAGAACCATGTAAGCGGACCATTCTCTTGAAACCAGAACAAAAGCTCAACCAGCATCCCTGCATTAGAAAAGAGAGCTCTACCTCTCAAATCTACTTCAAGTCAGAAAGAACCCAGAAATTCCTTCCACTTTCCCAAGATTCTGAGGCTGAAAAATGTCCTTGCTTGTTGACATCTTTAAAAAAAATTAGTTATTTTTCAGGGTTTTGTTATTGCACAGTTTAGCATATGTAAGGTATATGTAATTTTGTTTCCAACTGGCTAATAAGAAGTAAGGGAGAAGAGAGAGGAGAGAGGAATAAATTAAGAACAAACCCACATGGCTGAAACAAACTGACTCCTGAAGGCAAAGCCATTTTATAATCTAAAATACAATATAATACAAATGAACTTTAAAATGTGTTTGCCCTGAATAAGGTAGAATGGAAACATATTTCTGTATTTTTCTGGATAATGTCTTGCATTTCCCTACTTTAATGAGACACTTGTTCCTAGTAGAGCTCTATCCGCCAGGAAATTATACAGTGAATAATCTGCCTCTTTCCACGATTCCTTAAAGCCAAAATAGCCTTATTCCTTCTCATTCTTCTAACTCCACTCTTTATCATGGTCCAACTAGGGGGAAATAGCATTGTGGAATTACTTAGAAATAATTAGAGATCATTCAATGATTTATGATTGTCATGTTCCTCAAGTGAAAAATGTGAATTTGGAGCCAATGATCTATATAACTTTTTCTTTAGTTCTAACTATCATTCTTTGATTTGAGACCACAATGTTAGAGCACTGCTTCTTGCCAATAATTTTTGAAATAGAGATCGGACTGCTGATTACCTTCTTCAACATAACCCTTCAATGAGCAAATATCCCCATGGTGTTTTAAGAACCATTTTCATCTGATGAACATTTTAAAATTGATATCCTAACCTTATAGCAATTTCACCTGTGAGGATGAGAGACTGAGGTGATGAAGAATTTTCCCTTCATACTTTGTATTTTTTTTCAAGCATTTTGTATCTTTAATTTAAAAAACAGAATACATTGCAACAAGTAGGAACATCTTTAGTCTACTATTAGTTGCTATTGATTATAAAAATGCATTAAGGAAACTTTGGGACTTGGATACATTTATTACCTTGATCATGGCAATGGTATCGTGGCTGTTTACATATGTCCAAACTCATCAAATTGCACATCTTAAATATGTGCAGTTCTTTGTATATCAATTATAACTCCATAAGGATGTTAAAATGTATCAAGGTAAAAATGCAAGGTATATTTAGAGAAACTTTCTTTGAACCCTAAAGATACTTTCAAATGAATTTTAATTCCTTGTATGGTAGCTAAAAACATAGGAAAAATGCTAAGGTATAAATGAGACATACTGTGTATTACCCTTCTTAAAAATGTTCCGTGCACATACAAGTTTAAGAGTCCACTGTGAGATCAAAGTCAGGAGAACATCCTCAGAGCATGATGGGAGCCACTTGTCCAAGTCTATGTGATTTAATATGAAATACTCATTTCTATTCCCTTCCATCTATCTAAATGCCCCCAGGTTAGAATGGGGGGGTTGGAGGCAGAAGAAGAGTATCAAACTGAATAAGGACAATACACACACAAAAAAATCAGTCAAATGTCCCTGATAAGTTAGCAACCAAAAAACTGAATATAATATCATTCGATAGAATTTTCAAGTATTTTTAAAATATTGTGACAGGATGTTTCAAAAATGATGGCACATTCTTCCTTGCAGCACAATAATGCAATATGGTCAGTGAGGTTTATCCTGGAAAATGCAAGGTTGGTTCAATATCAGCAAATCATGAAAGTGAATCACTACATAAGCTAAATTAAGGGGAAAAATCATATAATCATGTTATTAGATATAAAAAAATAAAAGCACCGGATGATGTTCAAAACTTATTGGATGAAGTAAATTTTGTAAATATATTGATCCAGATAAGAGCTACTTTTTGATAAAGGCTGTACACCAAAAATGTATCCTGCAGGTATAATACTGATGAAAATTATCTTGCTAATAATTTTTTTTAAAAATTCAGCATTTCCCTTAAAGAGAGAATCAAGACAAAGATTTCCAACATTACTGGAATTGGTAAACATAAGGTGGGGAGGGAGAAAAAGAGAGAAAGAAGGTTAAGAAGATTTAAATGATTAATAGATTAAAATGTCATTTTATGGATACTTTTATCACTTATTTGGAAACCCAAGAAAACAAACGAGATATTAAATCTAAGGAAAGAGTCCAAATAGAATCAAGAACCAGTAGAATAGGAGATACATTTGTAATACCAACAAAAACTATACAGAATATAGGGCTTCATCTAATAAATAATGTAGACAATCTTCATAGTAAAAAGTTTAACTCTCTATGAGAAGATACATGAGTAATGCACATATATACCACAGCTGTGGATGAGATGACTTAACACTAATAATATGAATCTCCTTATATTAATCTGTAATTCCAATCAAAATCCAACCTTGTTTTGAAAGACAGAATGAAAAGTGATTCTGAAATTAATTCTGGAAGAATAAAGTTCACCACATAACTAAGGCAGTTTTGGAAAGCAAGATCATGATGGATAACTTGCGCTACCAGATAATAAGATATATTAGGAAGTCATGATGATTAAAAATGTTGTAATGCTGTTGCAAGAAATGGAAAATGCAACTAAACAGATGGGCTAGAATTAGAGACATATATAGATGGGAAATACTTGAAAGATGTAGCATCGTAGTCTTGTCGAAAAAGTTGAATTACAGCTTTTGGGGAAACAGGCTCATTATATAAAGAGATGGAGAGCAGAATTCTAACCTAGAAATATAATTTATATTGTGCTAAGTCTTATATAGTTTGCTTAATCTTCACACACACACACAAAAAAATCCTATGAGGCAAAAACTATTATCCTCACTTTACAGGTGAGAAAAATGAAGCATGAGAATGAAGTGACTAATCTAAGAAGTACATGGCAGAGCTGGGACTTAAATCCAATCGAAACCCAAGCAGTCTTGTCCCCTGAGCCCATTCTACTAGCCGCTGTATTGTACAATCTCGTAGCATGTATAAAACTGAAATTCGGTGGGTTTAAGATCTAAATGTGAAAGGCAAAACATAGAATAAAAGAAACTACAAGAGAATATCCTTGTGATTTCAGGGTAAGAAATAAAATAGATTTTAAAAAACAAAACAAAAGGGTATATTGTATAGGGAAAACGGATCAATTTGACTATATTAAAATTAGAGATTTATGTACAATAAAGGGAGCCAAAGTCAGAGTTGAAAACAAGTGACTAGGTGAAGATGCAACATCTACAAACGGATAACAGACATATCTGAATATAAAGGGACTCCTTCAAATCTATCTGAAAACACGGGACATTTAATAGAAAAACAAGCACAGGTCATGGATGGGCAATTCACAGAAGGGGAAACATGGAAGGCAAAAACGTATATGAAGACTCAGTATTATTAGAATCAGAAAAGTAGAGAATTAAAACAAAAATTACAGCCCAGGCCCTTTGGCTCACACCTGCTATCCCAGTACTTTGGTAGGCCAAGGCAAGAGGATTGCTTTAGACCAGGAGTTTGAGACCAGCCTGGGCAATAGAGTGAGACCCCTCCCATCTCTATAAAAACTTAAAAATAATTAGTCAGGCATGGTGGTACATATGCCTATAATCCCTGCTACTCAGGAGGCTGAGGTGGGAGGATCACTTGAGCCCAGGAGTTTGAGGCAGAACTATGATCACACCACTGTGCTTCCAGCCTGGGTGACAGAGAGAAACCCTGTCTCTAAGAGAGAAAAAAATAATTACATATGCATTGAGGTATGCCAGTTTACCAAAAGTCAGAATGCAAACTAATATCGTGTGGTTGCAAAGGATACGGCAAAAGAGAAGCTGCGAGTGCTGCCGGTGGGAGGGAAAGGGTTAAGCTGCCCTAGGGAACAGTCTGTGAATACAGGTAGAGATACACCTTCTACCTGGGCTGCTCCATTTCTGAGCGTAAACCCTAGAGCAACCCTGCCATGCTCCTGCAGGGCACATGTAAAAAAGACTTTATTATTGCTTTATGGTGGAAGTAAAGTGTTGAAAACAGCCCAAGTACTCATCGCTTTAGTAAAGGATAAGCAAAACATATTAACATATGGTGAAATATGAGACAGTGGCCAGAAGCAATAAACTAAATTTCTATGGAGCGACCTATTTATATATATATATATATTTTTTTTTTTTTTTCAAGACAGAGTCTCACTCTGGGCTAGAGTGCTGTGGTGTCAGCCTAGCTCACAGCAACCTCAGACTCCTGGGCTCAAGCGATCCTCCTGCCTCAGCCTCCCGAGTAGCTGGGACTACAGGCACGCGCCACCATGCCCGACTAATTTTTTCTATATATTTTTAGTTGGCCAATTAAATTCTTTCTATTTTTTAGTAGAGACAGAGGTCTCGCTCTTGCTCAGGTTGGTTTCAAAGTCCTGACCTTGAGCGATCCTCCCGCCTTGGCCTCCCAGAGTGCTAGGATTACAGGCGAGAGCCACCGCGCCCGGCCTATATTTTAAAGCTATAAATATGTGGGGATTATCCAAGTATTATTTGGGGTAGTAGAATTTTAATTCTAAGCTTTGAATTCATTTAACTTGGATTTTTCTATAACTCAAATTTTTTATCTATAAACTATGGATGAAGAAAACTACTTTCTAGTTTAGTAGAGGAGGGATTATTCAGCTTAAATAGAGAAGGCATCAAGAAAATGCAAACAAATTATCTTTGCCAGCTTATAATGCCAGAAATACTGTGAATGTTGCGCTGGACCATGTAAAAATAGCCGCTGTCTGGCACTCGAGAGGCTGGGTCGTGGTGTGTTAGACAATAATGCCGGGCCCTGATGGAACTCCTTCAGGCCAGAAAGCTTTCACCTGCATTTTCCCATTAACCTCACTGCATTGTGATGGGAAATGTGTTTATTTTTTGAAATGACATTCAAATATATCCTTAAAAGAACACTTTAAGTCTCTAGAAGCTTCTCTCTTTTGGCCAACACATTACATTTTAAAAATCAATAGTTAACTTCCCTTTTTTTTTTTTATATCATCACCTTTCAAATCTGGTACAGCTAATAAATGGTAATATAAATTTTTCAAGAATGCTCTCTTTCCAAATGTCTATGTCCTCGTCTTCAACCTGCCTACTCAAGGCAAAAGTTAGCTTTTCATTGATTCAGAATAGTATCAGGATTATGGATTTTTGTTCATTTTTAGTTTTAAGTGGTGCTTACGTGTATAAATTAATGTAAATGCAAAATAGCTCGTATTATTTGCCAAATGGTTGAATTAATTCTGTGCTTTTAAAACAACTGTTTTCATGTCCCCCAATCAGTTCAAACAGGTATGACTTTTCTGCAGTGTGTTCTTTCTAGGCTGTTCTCTGTAGGTCAGCCCCATAGTTTATTCTTAACCTGTTGTTGTTGTTAGTCAATCTATAAAACCTCTCTTGAAGGTCCCCAAACTGCCTGTAATTTGAAATTTTACTTTTGGGGATTCCCTTTTTTCAAATTGCCATCTCAAACCATATCCCCTTGCTAGCTGAATTTATACATTCTCTTAACCAATAATTGCTTTACTTTTTATCTCTATTTTTGGATTCTTATACTAGCTGTTACATTAGTATCCTTTCTCGCCCCAGTTATTTTGTTATGCATTTTTCCTGGAAGTAAATTCATGCTATTTTTTTGACAAGGCAAATGTATGACTTCTGAAAGGATGCTGACCTGAGGATTTTAGGAATGAATTTACATCCTGCATACAACCACTAATCAACTGTGTGACCTTGGATAAAAGCCCCTTAACTTTTCAGATGCTCTCTTTGCTTACCTCCAAAATGAGTTGAATAAAAGAATGGACATCTTGGTGTTTAGGCTCTTTATAGTGTCAGTTTGGTGGATGCAACTCTCAGTAAAGTCCATCAAATTATCCTTATTTTTGTCATTAGCCAGTTTGTCTAAAATAAATTATCCATTTATGAAGCCTGTGTTTTCCCTTTTTGCTGGCATCCGATCACTATAAGTATTTCTCATGGACCCATTTTTAAGAAGGCCTATGAGTAACTCGACCTTTTAGGATTTTCCATTTTGTAATTTTAGCAACTTGGTTTTTCCTAGAACTTTCAGAGAGAACTTTTCACCCTTTCCTGGTATTCTTTTTGGCCTCTTGAGACCTTAGAGCTTTCAAAAGACATCACACTATAGTACCATTATTACCACCATGTGCTCTCCAAAAGTCCTCAACTTGTTTTTGCCTCTTTATTTAGTGAATATTTCATCAAAAGTTGCCCAATTAAGTATTTTGTGCCCAGCTCTTTGTCGGGTATTTTGCGTGCCCTGTGTTATGTATAAAGCTGACAGGCTCATTAAGAATTAATACCCTGGTACATTTCCCCTTTGATATTTTCCTTCACAAGTGAGTCATCACTTGTGTGTCTTGTCTATAGAAACAGATAAAGCTAAGCGAGGAGAGATACGTAACAGAATGCAAGTGATATCGGGCACATAGCAAGTGCTATTCTTATCACCATCGCCTAAGCTCATGTGTTTTAAGACTTCATTACTGGGCCAGGCGGGGTGGCTCACACGTGTAATCCCAGCACTCTGGGAGGCTAAGGCAGGAGGATCGCTCAGGGTCAGGAGTTCGAGGCTAGCCTGAGCAAGAGCGAGACCCTGTCTCTACTAAAAATAGAAAGAAATTAATTGGTCAACTAAAAATACATAGAAAAAGTTAGCTGGGCATGGTGGCCCATGCCTGTCTGTAGTCCCAGCTACTTGGGAGGCTGAGGCAGGAGGATCGCTTGAGCCCAGGGGTTTGAAGTTGCTGTGAGCTAGGCTGATGCCACGGCACTCTAGCCCAGGCAACAGAGTGAGACTCTGTCTCAAAAAAAAGAAAAAAAAAAAAAGACTTCATTACTTGACCCATCTCTTACCTCCGTTTCTTACTACGTCCTCCCAGCAACGCTGGAGGAAGCCAGAATTTATTCCCATTTTACAGATTGGAATACTAAAGCCTAGTGGGTTTAAGTAACGTAAGGGGAGTCATGGAGTCATGAACTCAGCCTGAATTTGTCACCACTACTCACCCGAGTTTCGGCGTGGCAACACCACCCATCACACATCCAGCTTCCCCCAAAGTCTTACTACCCCCCATTCTACTCTCTTTCCCCATCCAAGTCACGCTCACCTCTACTCTCTCAGTCTTGGTGGAGAGAGTAGAAGGGGGAAATTGAGGTTGAAGGAGGGAATACTGATGTTCTTCCGATATTGACTCCACCTTAAGTCTACCCTTCCACGACTCTACTTCTGCTCCAGTCACGCGAAGAACATTTGCTGTTTGTGCCGCATGCCCTGCCTTTTCTCGTCTTTGTGGCGTTGCTTTCTCTCCACTTGGGATGAAACCCTCCCTTTTCCTTGGTTCTTCAACAATCCCCGCTCCATACCTCCATAAAGATCCAAATCTTCCTTTTAAGCCTGATTCGAACACCAGGTCTACCCTGAAGCCTCCTGGATCTGCCCAGTCAGCAGTGAACACCTGTTCCTCTTTGCCTCTAGGATGGCAATGACTGTACAGAAGGCTTACGCCCTGTGCCAGATACATCCTACCGGCCCTTCCAGATTCTCTCTCCGTCCATCTCTGTGCTCTAGACGCCGGGCATGGCCTGCCTTAATGGGTGTCCTTGCTGTGGCTTCTCTTTGGGTTCACCGATGGAGGGTGCCCATGGGATATTGGAGAAACAGTGGGAGAACAGTGAAGTTAGGCTGTTTATTCTTTTAACTCCCTCCCTGGCAAGGTGCTGAGGGCTGGCAGCATCCTCAACTTAAGGTCAAAGCCTCCACGGGGAGGTAGCCCCCACTCTCCAGCAATGCCTTGGTTCTCTCCCCTCCCCTAGCCCTAGAATGATAAAAGTAGCCAAGCTTTTACCGACCCCGTAATGATACACTGTCTCGTTTCCCTATATCTTGCTCAGAGCATCCCTTTCAGTGTATCCCTGATTTCCTGCTGAAACCCTTCTAATGACTTTCTTACTATATTTCTTCTAAGCTGCTAATTTTGCAAACCACATTATCACATTTATTAGAAGTGTGTGTTCAGGCTGAGTCAATGAGTTCTGAACGATGACAAGGGTAAGAGCCAGCATTTACAGAACACGCACTCTGTCCAGGCACTCTCTGGGGTACAGTGAATGCGTTCATCTAGTGCAATTATCACTGTTAGGAAAGCAAGGGACAAGAATGGGGAGAGCCTGTCAGAAGTCGCTTGCTCCAGATCACTGCAGTGGCTGAGTACATGCAGCCTGGGAGTCGGGTCTGTCCAGAACCCAAACCTTAAGCTGTAGATTTAAACCAGTGGGTCTTAAGCCCCAGTGTGCATCAAAATCACCTGAAGAATTTGTTAAAACGTGGGGGCTCGAATCCCAGAATGTCTGATTCTGTTGGTCTAGTGCGAGGCCCAGGGATTTGCATTTTTATTAACCAATTCCCACATAATGCTGATGTGCTGGTCTGAGCACCTTCAAAACTACTAGAACATGCAGTACTGCCTCCCATATACAGTAACTAAAGAAGCTGTTCAGCTGTGTCAATTATAGAAATTTTGGGGCCAGTTTCCAGTTGACCTCCTAGCTGGAAGTCAGAAGAACGAAAGGATTTTATCATCTATATATTGGCAATATAACGTGATTGAATTCAGCCAGCATCTTAGGAGCACCAACTATTTGTTGGAGTAATCTGCTGCCGATAAAAGTTGAAAAGAAATGCACCATGCTCAAGACTTCTTTCTGAGCAAGCAAACACTTAAGTAAATAACTATGATACAATGTGATAACTGTTGGGATAGAGCACACACACACACACACACACAAACACACACAACATAGAGCACAGTTGATGAAGAAATAAAATCTCTTTGCAAGGAGGTAATAAATTCAATCTCAAGGAGTCAATAATGGGACTTAACTATTCAAGGAAGAAGAGTTATTCTACAGGAAAATGAGAAGAGATGGGCATTCTAAATATTGCAACCAGTCCCATCAGCCTGCACACAAAGGGAACTGAACAATAATGTAGCAAGATTATGGTACCCAGTGCTCACAGGACACAAGTGTGGATGGGTTTTCTGTCTCTCTCTAAAGATGGGAAGCAAACCTCAGAACAAATGCTTATTGAATATCTCCTAAATGCTGGACACTGAGCTCAGCATCAGGGCTGTGCTGATGATACAGGTATAGACCTGCCCTCAAGCAACTTGCATTTTAGATTATGTACATCAGCTAGGCAGACTGCACTGCGGATAATACTGATATATTGAGTTCCGACTTAGTCTCAAGCAAAATCTATTCGTGAAAGTAATCCAGGAGTCAAATGACACAAGACCTCAGCTCAGAATCAGATGTTCATTTCATCAAACAGTAGGTAAAAATTCTTTTAGATGCCAAGATAGGCTTATCTTAGAAGACACGCCATTTCTCCATGCATATTTTAGGAGCCAGATTATCAACATGTGATGTTTTCTAGAAGAAACTTCTCTTCTTTTCTAAGAAGCTAAAAGTAGGGGGCAGGCGTGGGAATACTTTCATCAAAAGCAGAATCTCGTTCCAACTGCTCAGCACCGCTCCAATTCACATCCTTCTGAATGGTTTCCAAACTAAGTCATTTAACAAAGTGATGAAGAAAAAATGGCCCATTAATCTTGTGCCACATGTTATAATTTAACTCTGGGTTTAGCACAGGAAAATATTATTTGCATTGATTAGAAAAATGCTTTATGGGTGCATATATTATAGACTCAGAACATTTTTAAATTGTTGGCTGTGCTGACATGTGAACTATATCAGAGTACTACTAGATGGCATTTCAATGTCACCTGCTTCTCATATGACATTGGTCTAGGAATAAATATATATTTGACTCAATGGGTAATCTTATTCCAAACAGCAAAATATGTCCATTTCCATTCAATGGTTGTAATCACAAAGCTATCATGAGCTGAACATTATGTGGATAACTCAGATGTAAGTAAATTCTTATATTAACTGTCCAAATATTATTATGCCATTTTCCCACTTTGCTTAACCTAATATAATGGCTCGGTCAGTCTGACGATCAAGATGTTTTTATTAATTCATTCCAAAGGCTCTCAGGTAGTTGCTGAAGGCCTTAAATTGTGGTCTTCAGGATCTGACAGAAAGGGTTCAAACTTATTCCGTATTAGCTGTGTGTCCTTGGCCAAATGACTTGGCATCTCTGAGCCTCACTTACATAACTTGTAAAGTGAAAATAAAAATAGAACCCCAGTCATAAGGTTAAAGAAAAAAAAAAGAATGTGGTAATATATTTCCCCCCTAGACAGAA
The DNA here is from genome assembly GCA_008086735.1 of Cheirogaleus medius. Lineage (NCBI taxonomy): Eukaryota > Metazoa > Chordata > Mammalia > Primates > Cheirogaleidae > Cheirogaleus > Cheirogaleus medius. Next base: position 2,023,739 of record VBSM01000316.1, read on the forward strand.
AAGCACAGTTATTCTGATAGTCATTATTATGAGCGTGATTGCTAAGATTATTGAAAACCTATTGCATCTTCCCTGTTCAAGGGGCTAGAATTTAAAGGTGGTTTTCCACTTTTATCCCCAATTTTACCTCTAAAATTCTGCCACACACTGGCAAAAACTTACTGGCATTTCTACCGAAAGGGGCCCACTGAGGTGACATCTTTCGGTATATAAAATATATAAAAATTGTAGCATATCATTGATGTCTTTCTTTGGGTGGATATCTATTTGCTTCTCAGTAGGATGAATATTAATATCACCCCACACCCTCCTGTTGTGGATACCTGTGACCTGGTTGGTCTGTTGGCACCTTCTCTTGTTCGTGGACAGAGAATAGAACCCCAGAAAGAAAAAACCTTTCTTTTCTATTCCTATTGCTAAGGAATCTCCTGGATAAAGACAATCTTAAACAGATTACAAGATTGCTACTTGTTATAAGATCAAAGCAGTGTGCAAAGAAAAAAGCACTGGCCTCTGTTTATTTTACTGACATTTCCCTTGAGATGCTCTAGAGAAAAGAGATGTTTCAACACTTCCCAGGCGCTGGAAGGTTACAATCTGGGCATCCCTACGATTGCATGTTTAATGTACTTATTCCTTCCAGGTGGAATATTTTCCACCAAGGTCAGACCGACTGACTAGTTGAAATGCTTGATTTCATCCTAAAGTCAGAACTTAGTAAACTTGTTGAAGGCCTACCCAGATCACATTCTACCTTTTCTGCAAAACCTGCTCTGAGCACTCAAGTTGAGAATTTCACTTACACGTGTGTTTATATGTGTGTGTATATATGTATATATGCATTGCATATGTGTGTATATATATATATAGCTATGTATACATATACCTCTATATAGGCGTACTATATGAATTATATTTACATATATGCATATATACACTTAGTATATTAAATTATAACTCCATGTTTTCTCTTCCTAAGCTGGATTTCCTTGTAATCATGGTGCTCATATACATCACTATGTCCTCCAAAATATCCAGAATACTGTCATGTAGTCGCTTAATAGAAAATAATTAATTATTACAAAATACTAGAATCTCTCAATGTGTGCTACCTGGATTGTGTCTCCTAGGAAACAGCCCATGAAGGAAAGGATTCACAGTCAAACAAATTTGGGAACTGCTGCTCATCACAGCTCCTTCTCAGAGACTCATAATTCACTACGACAATTTAAGGATATTTGGATCATTTTGAACACACAGTTCTTTTTAAGCTGTAAGTTGAAAATAAGTAGATTTTTATTTATGTAGGGAATATAGTAATATACTATGATAGAAAGACTAACAGATACATTAATACAAATCATTTAAAATAATATATATTATAATGTTTTATTTTTTGTAAAACTACATAACGCATATTTATTGGTGATGGTAAATGAGCTACATTTGCTTCAGAAGACTCACTAAGTAGAATGACTACTAAAAACTACAACTTCAATTCAAAACAATCAATATAGTTCCTTTATCCCCACTCCCTAGCATTTTTAGGATAGAAACAGTAGATGACATAAATTCCATTTCTGCCATAATATAACACCACCTAAGGAATTATGTTTTATTAGCTAGAAATAAGATTTGCTTTCATTATTACAGTACATTTGATAATGTAAAAATATTTCTAGATTTTTTTTTTCTTGTGTGACTTTCAGAGCATCTTCATCTAAAATTTACTTTGGAGATTTAGATAAAATGTCATATCAATTTCCTAGACTGCTTAATGTGTAATTCTGCTCCAGACTTTAATCTCAATATAGTGAGAGGGGAAAAAAAACAGAGAGAAATGAAATAAGGGTACTTAGCATCAGTCTCTACTAATGAAATTTCCCAAACTATGGGAAGAAGTTTTTTCTGTAGCTAGAAAGATTTTCCCCATGGAACTTATAGTGGTTGAACTTTTCAAGAAGAAATGTGTTTTTCATTGCCAAAAATATAGATACTTTGACTTTACCATTGCCTAAGAGCTTTTCATTTTTCCTCTTTTAAGTTTGCACTAAAGGTTGTCATTTACCTTAATAAGAGGTGCTCATATGATCCAAGGAGAGCTTGTGCAATTTAATAAGAAATACTAACGAGATCACATTAAGTTTAGCCCCTCATCCCATCCAAAGGAAAGAGATTTTTCACTTCCCACCTTATTTCCTATCTTATTTCATAGTTTTGGGATAAAAATGTAGAGTTGAATGCATTTTAGTTGAATAGTCTGTAACTGGTATTACTGTTAAATGATATATAAATATATATCATCTGTTAGATGATGGAATATAAATAATAACCATATATAAAAATATTTTGTGAATAAAAGTGATATCTTGACAAATGCATATACACTGTTGGTGGGAAAGTAAAGTAGTACAGCCACTATGGAGAAGAACAGCATGGAGGTTCCTTTAAAAAAAAAAAAACAACTACAAATAGAACTATCATACTATTCAGCAATCCCACTACGGGGCATTTATCCAAAGGAAAGGAAATCGTTTATTGAAGAGACATCTTCACCCTCATGTTTATTGAAGCACTAACCACAACAGCCAAGGTATGGAATCAGCCTAGGTGTACAACAATAGAAGAATGGATAAAGAAAATGTGTCAAACACACACAATGGAATGATACCAAATCACAAAAAAGAATGAAATCCTGTCACTCCCGGCCACATGGATGCAACTGGAAGACATAGTGTTAAGTGAAATAAGCCAGGAAGAGAAAGTTAAACACCTCATGTTCTCACTCATAAATGAAAGCCAAAAAAAAAAAAGTTGATCTCACAGAAGTAAAGAGTAGAACAGAGGACGCTAAAGGCTGGGAAGAATAGGAGGGAGAGATTTGTAAGAATGCAAAATTATAGCTAGATAGGAGGAATACCTTCGAGTGTTCTATAGCACGGTAGAATGGCTACAGTTAACAATAATATATTACACAGTTTCAAATAGCAGGAGGGAGGATATTGAATGTTCCCTTGAAAAAGAATGATAAATGTTTGAGACAATGGATATGCTTATTACCTCGATCTGATCATTATACATTATATTTATCAAAATAGCACTATGGGCTCTATTAATATGTATAATTATGATGTGTCTATTAAAAATTTTTTTAACTAAAAACATTAAAGAACATAAAAAACACAAACTGGTGTTAGTAAATGCTAAGAGAAATCCACGATATTAAAGTTACAAAAGTTGATGACTGAATCTCATATGCTGAGAGATTTATTTGTGTATCTTTTCCTCTCTCTCACTCTTACTCAGCATCTATGCTACTTAGGACAAATATTTACAAGATGATGGGCACGTTTTGAATGTTCAGTTTATATCTGTAAGAAAAAAGCAAAGATGCCTCCATTCGGTCAAATGTTGTGTGAGATCAATTAAAGATTGGACTAGGATTCATGTTAGTGAGTTAGTCGAGTTACCAATAGAACCAGTGGAGTGCAAAATGCCAATAGACTTTAACACAATTTCCATTATATTATCTATTTTCCATAAAGACATTTCATTTCAACTGCACTCAACTGCTCTCCAATCACCCCAGAGCTTCTGAGTCAGAATCTGTCAGAATTAGGTACATGTTCCACTGCATAGACAATAATTAAATGTCTCTTCATCATACAAGGTAATTCAGGTAGATCCCGTGTCTGGCCATGGTTGTTCTACCACTCAATTGTGATCCAGAATAAATTCCTTAATTCTATAAATTCTGAGGAGACTGGAATAATAATAGTGCTCACTTTATAGGGTTGCAGTGGGTATAAAACATCATTAAGATGATGTGCCCTTTATCTACCTTCATCTAGGAAACATGGGTAAATGTTACTGATGCTACCACCATCATCACCACCACCACCACCACCATCATCATCATCATCACGAGGACAGCTCAAGGACACATTAACACATGGAAACTCAACTTTCCCATGCACACCTTTCTCTTCAAACACTCACATTGTGTGTCAGGTCCTAACACTGTAAAATAACAGAAAATATATGTTCTTATTTTCTTCTTTCTGTAGGTAATTTTGGCATCTTTCACTTCTCTGTCCATTTGTATCTCGGTTAAGCACAGTTTGCACCACCCAGCAGAAGCTGATCCCCAAAGAGAGGAATGAGGTAGCCTCAGGTGACCAACACATTGAATGAAATCTCTCACATGCTGGGGGATGTCTGTGTCACAACACAAGAGACCACTGGATGGCCATCCCTGGGTTTCCTCACCCACCTGGAACTGGGTACACCCTTGTAAGAAGACTAGAGTTAACAATCATCCATAGGTTCAAACAGATGGAAGGAGGATATTGAATGTTCACAAAACAAAGAAATGATAAATGTTTGAGATGATGGATATGCTAATTTCCCTCATCTAATCACTATACATTATACCGTGTTTCTCCAAAAATAAGACAGGGTCTTATATTTATTTTTCCTCAAGAAGACACCCTAGGGCTTATTTTCAGAGGATGTGTTATTTTTTTTTTTAAGGACGGTACAACCATCTACATTTATTCAAATCTAGTGAAGTCGTCTTCTTCTGGAACATCATCCTAACTCTCCAAACCCCGAATTCCATCCTGAATTTCTTGCCACTCTATTTCCTTTAGAACCATCGGCCCCAATCTCTCCTGTCGAGCCACAGAGCTCTCATGGGGCAGATGAGAAGGGCTGCTCGTGTTCCTGACTGCTCCGCGACGAAATGCATGGGTTGTGCAGATGCGCTGTGTAGCCACGCCCGTCACTAGGGCTTATTTTCGGGGTAGGGCTTCTATTTCGCAAATGCTTAGAAATCCTGCCAGAGCTTATTTTATGGGTAGGTCTTATTTTCGGGGAAACGCAGTATGTTTTGAAACATCACTATGCACCCCATGGAGATGTACAATTATTATCTCTCATTTTAAATAATTCAATCCAAAACAGATGTTTTTGTTAGAGTTTGGTTTGTGAAGCAGAGGCAGCTATGGATAAAATTACAAAGCAAGCAGCTTTGTAAGCAACTGAAGCAACTGGCTTCAGCTTCTCCCTCTTTTTCCTCACTCTCAGATGCTAAGGGAACTTTCTCGCCCTTTGCCCCTGAGAGGACTATGTTACACCTTCCCGCTTATTTGCAAGAAGCAGGAACAAGATAGGACTGACTTGAGCAGAAAAGACATTTTCTGAAAGGTTACTGGTTAGGTCCCAGTAACAGAGGCAGAGTAATGAGCCAGAAGCCCAGGCACACTATCAAAATTACAGAATCTTACAGAAGCGAAGTTTTATGTCCCGGTTGTCTTTCTGAACCAAAAGGAATGGGCTGCGGGATGAGGACCTAGCTACTGTTGCTACCACTAGGACCTCTGGAAAGGGTTCTCTGACTTCCTTGCTTCCTCATATGATTCATTTCTAATTCGAAGTCTAAGATATGGCTGCAACTGGCCAAACCTACGTAACCCGACTGTCTTCCAGTGGCAAGGGAGACTGAGAACGACTGTGAACAATGTATCCGGTATTTCCACTTTGTACAGTGGTTCCAGGAAGACACCATCCCTTACACAGACTGACAAAGTAAAAAATCCCCCAAATAAAGAAAGGAATTTCAAGTCAGCTGCTTGGAAGCTAAAAATAACAATAAGAATAAACAAACTCAGAAGCAGAGTTGTAGACATTGTGCAGTGAAAACACATGTTTGGAGTGATTCAGACCTGAGTGCCTATCTTGAGCAAGCTAAGCAATCTTGCTGAGCCTCAGTTTGCTCTGAAGAAAAAAGGTGGAAGATAGTATCTACACAATAACGTGGTTGCATGTCAAATGCTTGGCACATCCTAAGCATCTTATAAAACTTCATTATTGTTATTATTATTTTTACTGACTGCTTAAATGACTGCAAGAATTAACAGAGAAAGTAATAATATATATATAATAAAGTGTTGTGTTACACTTACTATCTTGACTAAGCATATGCTGTTGATTCAACAAATATTCCACATATCGGACAATAATCCATTAGTGTATTTTTTATAGGAAAAATCCCGAGGAATATAAAGCATAAACAATGGACCAAAAGTCACTCGTTTAAGAGGTAGTACAGATGAGATTCCAACCCAGGATCACCAAGCATGAGAAACTACACTCCTAACCACAACAATATAGCACCCCTCAGATCAAATGTACACACAGCATGGTGACTACAGTTAATAAAACTGTATTGTTTACTTGAAATGTGCTGAGAACAGATCTTAAGTGTCCTTACCCATCTGTCTCTCTCTCCTTCCCTCTCTCTCTCTCTCTCACACACACAATAATAATTATGTATGGTGATGGATATGCTAATTAGTTTGACTGTGGTAAACATTCCACAATGTATACATATATCAAATCACCTCGTCGTACACTTTGTATATATGCAATTTTTATTTGTCAATTATACTTCAATAAAGCTTGAAAATAAAACAATACACTGCCCCTCAATATGTTTTGATTATAAGATACTTAATAGATTGGAGATATTAAATAAATGGTATTTATTACAACTATAGCTAGTATTAGCTATGAGTTGTATGGTGCACTTTATTACTAACTACAAGGGTATAAAGTGGGGGGGGGGGTGGTCCTGCTACAGAACTTCAGTGGCCAGTTGTGGGGCAAACACAGCAAGGAATGAAATCTCTCGATTCACAACCCAGAGACTTCTCAAGTGAGTTGGTCTTCCTACCACCGCCTTTATAATGTGAGAATAATGCCTTCTTCCTACATTTGCACTGGTATGAAAATGGGCATGAAAACCCATCCATATTTTTGGGTGTGTATGGAACCTCGCGTTAGGTTCTCATCTACTTGGACTCATCATACTAACCATTATTCATTCTATGACTGTAAATTTCCTAGGGACGGAAGTGAATGAGACATGCATGGAGCATTGGCGGAGTCCACAAACACCACCACTCATCTCTCTGCAGCCCTTAAAGGCGTATGGTTTTCCTACTTCGTATAAGACAGGTTAGTGACTTGCTCAAAACTACACTGCTAGGCTACAAGAGAGACTAAGGGCATAATTTAATGGTCAAGATGGTGACAGTCCTTATAACTAGAAGATTATGGTTAATCAAATAAAAATATTCAAAACTATCCTAATATATTGTTAGAAATTATTCATAATAATCTGGATGCCCTACTGTATACAGAAATGATAACTGAGAATTACAGAAATGATAAATAGGGTCTTTAATTTTATGACATTCTTGGGGACAAGGATCTGACTACCTGATAAGGCAGCTCCTTCCATTTTTGGACAAGTCCAGGGGTCAAATGAGGTGACATCTTGCTGCCTGCAATGTCCTGTGGTTCTACATGGAGTCATAAAACACAACAAGTAGCCACTGTTCTTGACAAATGGATACACTTTCAGTTTTTCCAAATGTGTCAGACTCATTCATTGCACCAAATAGATCTGTCGAATGGCTTTGCCCATTTACCCATGGATGGCACATTGCAAAGAACATCTAGGGCCATTTAAAGGACTAAATGTCACCTTACTGATACTGTTATCGATAGGATTTATATTAGCATTTTGTATTACACTGACTTGCAGGACTTTAGGGGGAGCTCCAAACCTCCAGACTGTGAGTAGATCACCTCCGCTCTACACGATACTTTCAGCTCATTTTCAGAGGAGCCCGAATGACAACTTCCTAGCCTTCTTCAAGTTCTCGTCCCACCAGACAACACGCATTAGCTGGATCAAGATCCCCGAGCAGGAGTTTCACAGTTTAAAGTTTTGCTGTTTGGGAGGAGACAGAAGCGATTTCCCACTTGCATCACCCTTCACTTCTTGATGCTAAGCCTTTCTAGGCTGTCCTTGCTGAGATTAACAAAAAATAATTGTTCTATCGGATGACAGGTATACAACCTAAAATGCCATCTGTGTAAATAAGGCAGTCGCCAATGGAGTGTGATTGGTGGCTGTTTTATTTCCTTATTTTTTCTGTACATCCTGTCTACCCTATAAAATCTCTCTTCACTGCATTATGGAGGCTGTAGTCCCTTTCAGAGAGGATAGATCATTTCCAACCACGGTATAAAATAGGGAGTTATATTTCCATACTGCACAAAAGGAAATTAATTGATTATAAAATGTGAGAGAGAGGCTGATGAATTTTTTTTCTCCATGTCTGTGTTCATTAAAGGGTTTTTGAATAGACTGGACAACATTAAAGAACTTCTATGAACATAAAATAAGGATTTATAAATTTAAAAAAAGACAAATTGAATTGACAACAATAAACAAAATAACGAATGTTTTAATATATAAAAAGTTGTTATAGATCAATGTAAAAATGAGCACAGGTCATAAAGTCACAAAAGAAGCAATACAAACAGCCAGTAAATATATAAAAATATGGTTAACCTCACTCTTGTTATCAAAGGAATAAAATCAGAATCATATTGCTGTCATATTTTACTCATCAGAGTAGCAAAAATAAAATAAATGGATAATGCTGGTACCGGTGAGAGGAATTCTATGTAACATTAAATTGCTGATAGAAAAGTAAAGTGGTATAACTTTTCTGGAAGACCATATGTCAAAATGTCCCAAAATTGAAACACAACCATCCAATTACTAAAAAGTCACTCTAAGGAAATAAATGAATCAATGCTCAAAGACATATGAACAAAGATGTTTTTCTCATTGTTTGCTGTAGCAAAATAGGGAGAAAGGACAATCTAAATGCTGAGTGGTACAGGACTGGTTAAATAAATAATGGAATGGTGCTCAATCATTAAAAATTACGATACAGGCAAGATGGCGGACGAGAAACACTGGCAGATAGAGTGTCTCTGCAGAAAAGACAGCTTCTAGAAGATATTAGAAGAAAGAAGCAAGCCAACAACCATACATCAGACGGGGGTCAGAAGGAGGAGTGCCGGAGACTACGGGAGACTCCACAGGAGGAAGTTGCGGAGGAGAACTGGAAGGAGAGACCTCTGGAGCGAGTAGTTTGGAGACCAGCGGCAAGGGTAGGTGGAGTGGTTAATGTCCCCTCCCTTGCATCTCGGACTGCTGGTGGGCTCCCCAGCGGTTGGAGAGACCTGCAGACACCAGTCCAGAGATGACCACTGCCACTGAGCGGTGAGCCTGTAGCGGACGTGGCACCAGGCTCCCAACCCCCTTGGGGCACCTCCGTGCACGTGCGGCAGGCGCCATATTGCTGCGCTCTCCCCTCCCCCGCCCCTACTGCGGCTGCCAGAGAGACAATATAGCCACCAG